>JASDQU010095251.1:8565-25502 GCA_032191745.1 Picea mariana | reverse complement strand
CTAGCCTAGCCATTGCTACACTAGTTCCTCTTTTTCTTGAGTTAGTTTGAAACATAAATTGAAGAAAGAAGACGTCCTAGGCCTAATTAATTTTACACCTAGGGTTTGACTCTTAGGGTTTGAAAAGCCTTGCCCCCAAACAACACTTTTCAGCCATAGATTTATGTTTTATAGCTAGCCGTTTTTGCCAAAAAGTCTTAAGGAAAGAGGGAGGAGCATGAGGCCTAGCTTTAGCTACATCGGAATGAGCCTCCTCCCCTTAGGGTTTTGATTTGGTGGCCCTGCCATTGCAGCACCATTAAACCTAACTCTCCCGTCCTTAGGTTTAAATCTTTCCAAGTCTTTAGTCTTTTCTCTTTGACTCCATTAACCCAAGGCACTAGTCTAATAATGCAACGTTGAGAGTTTTGTATCAAAACAACCTTTCTATCTTATAAAACTTGAAACCCTAACTAACCCTAGCGGCCTATTAACCCTAACTAGTTGATGACGTCAAGCCTCTTTTAACCCTTGTTTAGTGTAAAATGTTGTGGCTTTGTCATCCTTTGATAGACATTTGAGTGTTGAGCGATTTCATTGGCTTATTTAGCAAAACGTCCACTTCATTGTCTAGCTAAAACTAACCTAGAATAGGGCTGACGTCACCTTTTAGCAGGTTTGACGCAGCAACAATATATATATGAGCACATTTATTGCATTGTGATAATACAAGGATTTGACTTTATATATTGAATGCCACATCTTTTTGTATTTATTGAGGAAGTGATATTATAAGTCTTAGCTCAATTGCAATCATTGACTTCATCAATAATTACATCTATTATTGCTCATATGTATTAAAGATAGTCATTAATATTTTGAAGTACTAACCACTGTGGCATATTTTAGTTTTATCATTGCCTTGTCTCGCAAATAGGTGCCCTTTCAGTGGAACATCTTCTCTTTGACTATCCATTTGGAAGTAATCTGTGAAGGGAAAGATTATCTTAGACCTTGAGCCTTAAACCCTTGATCCTTTTCCTTCAGAACCCCAGATTACTAGGGACATCTCCCTTGGGATTAGCCACCCTGAATAGAAAGAGCTCCCCATCGAGGTGACAGTGGGTGGGGAAGCTTCTGTTACGCTAGTTTGAGTCTTGTCTCCAAGCTTTTAAACCTATCCTACAAACTGTGCGATAACAACGCTCATTCGCAAGGAGATTCTTACAATGAGGATCTGAAGGCATTTTTAAAATAAACAGGAATGTCAAAAACCATAGACATCCAAAAAACCTAACCCTAGGAGATGAAGCGCCAAAAGTCATGTGGGCCCCGTTTGGGTAAGTTAGTACATCAACTTCTTAGGGTCATAACTTTTGCATACGATCTCCATTTTAGGCGCATGATAGCCCATTGGAAAGGTCTATCTGAGGACTACACATTTTGAGGGGGGGGTTTTGTTCCCGCATGATTTTTCCTCTTTTCTCACTTTTATTCAGTGTTCATTAGTTGCATTGTACATGAGTACCTAAAATGGCCTAGTAGTTGAGACTCATTTTTTACTCCATAGTGATGTTCAGGGGGGGTGTTGGAGAAATTTTTATTTTCGACACACTAGTTCAGTGGGAGTTAACTGACTAGTTCTATTTTAGACTTTCTATTTTTACCATCACTATTATGCATGCATGCATTCCTAAGGAAAACTAACTGCTTGATTGTTTTTCTTAATTATGGAATGTTTTTCCCTATATATGAGTGTATTCCACTCATTCATTGAATCATATTGATCATGATCTATGTATCAATCATCATCTCATTGTAGTGTGAATATATTTTCTCATTCTTCCATATTGAATCTCTCTTCTTTTCTCGATAAGGTCATTTTGACTGTGGAGAGCCCTAAAAAACGTTGTTTAGGGCCTCAAAACAGCCCCGCAAGTCAATGACCCGAAAACTAGGGAAAAAATTGCCACACTGGAAAACTGCCAAAATGAGACAGTTGGAATAGGTGGGAGGCCACTGACATCCATATGGATCAAACCTCCCCCCTTAGGAAGCAATGGTCTCCATTGCATTGAGTTCCCCCATTAGATGAGGAAATTTCTACTGAATTTGGCCCTGGGTGAGCCACTTGACTTGGTGCAAGAGCTGCCCTACTTTGATAGCTCGATAAAGATGGATCCTCTGTTGGCAAGTGCCCTTGATCTTTTTTTTCACAATCTGATCACCGAATGCCTGTTGTATGGAGTCAGGGTTGAGCTCTGTTGGTGTCAGTTGTTCTTTTATCTTTGAGGTGTCCAATAATGGTGGGAAATACAGTCGAAGGATATCCACGTTGAACACTGGGTGCAAGCCAAGGAAAGGAGGAATGTTGAGCTCGAAAGAATTATCACCCACAGCCTTGATGAGGGTGTATGACCCATAACAGAGTGGGTGAAGCTTCCGATGGGGTCCTGTAATGCGCTCTTTCTGCAAGTGCAACCAAACTTTGTCGCCCACCTGAAACTTATGTGGCACCGTGTGTTGATCATGGCGATGCTTGTACTTGTCATTAGACTTCTGTAGGATATCCTGAACCCGTTGGCGGATGTGCTAGATCTGCTCAATGAACCGGGTGGCTTTGTCAACTTCAGTTGGAGGAGGAGACGAGTCGGTCGAGGTGACTGCAAGGGGTAGTGCAACATCTATGGGACCCAATGGTTGGAATCCCAACCCCACCTAAAAGGCGTTGTGGTCAGTTGAGCTATGTAGGGCTCGGTTGTAGGTATGCTGAACATAGGGGAGACTCCCATCCCATGTGAGAGGGTGCTTGGAATTATACATGCACAGGATATGCACGATCATTTGATTTACCACCTCAGTTTGGCCATCTGTTTGGGGGTGGAAGGTCGTGGATTTGATGAGCTTGGTGTCTAGCAATGACCAGAATCTTGACTAGAATGTGTTGAGAAATCGACTGTTCTGATCTGAGACAATGGTTTGTAAGATTCCAAAATGTACCCAGACTCGTTCAAAGAAGAGCTTGGCAGTGGCCTATGTTGTGATGCTCTTCTTGCAGGCAGCCATAATCTCCATCTTAGAAAAGTGATCCACAAACACAAAAACATAGTCACTGCCCCACTTGGTGGACGGAAGGCCCGACAAGTAGTCCATTGATATGGATTCCCATGGCCTGTCAGAAGTAGGCAGAGGGGTGTATAGGTCCTATTTCTTAGTGGTTGATTTGGAAATTATGCAGGAAGTGCAGGACCTGATATACTTGTTGACCTCCTATTGAAGTTTCAGCCAGTAGAATTTTTTATGCAACATCACCACTGTCTTTTCGAAGCTGAAGTGTCCTGCCACCCAACTATAGTGGGATTCCTAGATCAGCTTTGTTCACTCTCTTGATGGAACACATATATGGCTAAGATGACACAACAACTATTCTGAAGATGGAAATTAGCGACAACTGCGTTTGCACCCAACATTTGGTAGGTGGTGGCGAAGTTTGGGTCTATCTCATAGAGTTGGGGCCATCCAGAGGTCTTATGGTCGCAAGAGTCTAGCATCATGGTGAGTGCCACAACTAAAGGTCTACTGAGGAAATCAACGACGCAGTTGGTGCTTCCCGTTTTATACTTGATTTTGAGGTGGAATTGTTACAAGTACGTGGACCACTTCTGATGGAGGTCATTCTACAATTTTCCTTGTGTCTGCATGAACTGCAGTGGCTTATGATCAGTGTGGATGGTTGTCTCCTTCCCAAGAATGTAATATCTCCACTGGCGGCAAGCTTGCGCAATGGAGTACATTTCTTTGTCGTAAGTAGGGTACTTACAGACAACATCTAATAATGTCTCACTATGATAGGCCATAGGGTGGTTGTGTTGAGTGAGAACGATGCCTGCAACATAGTCTAAAGCATCTGTCTCAATCTCAAAGGGTTGTTGCAGGTCCAATAGTGAAAGTGTTGGGGCTGAGCACAAGCACTGCTTCAAATCATCGAACGCTTGTTGTTGGGACTGACTCCACACAAATTTCTCCTTACCACCACCCCTGGTTACTTGGCAGAGGGCCCATGCAATATGGAAGAATCCCAACACGAACTTGCGGTAGAAATTTTCAAGGCCCATGAAGCTTTGAATCTCAATGAGTGTGGTTGGGGTTGGCCAGTCACAAATGACTTGGATTTTGGCTAGATCCACATGTATGCCATGCTAATCAATGATGTAGCCTAGGTAATGAACCCTATCCATGCCGAAGGAGCATTTTTCCAAGTTGGCGTAGAGCTGGTGCTGCCACAGGGTGTGCAAAACCTGTTGAATATGTTGCAAGTGTTCTGCCCAAGTGTTGTTGTAAATGAGGATGTCATCCAAATACACCACTACAAAAGTATTGGTGAATGGTCGTAGGATATCGTCCATTATCCTCATGAAAGTGGCTAGATAATTTTTCAAACCAAAGGGCATGACCAACCATTCAAAAAGACCTTCCTTTGACTTGAAGGTGGTCTTCCATAGATATGTCTTTTCTATCGGGACCTAGTGGTAGCCAGACTTCAAATTAATCTTACTGAAGTATTTGGCCCACGTGAGCTGATCAAGGAGGTCGTCGATTCGAGGAATCAGGTACCGGTTTCTGACTGTGATTTTATTCAGGGCCTGATAATCAATGTAGAGTCACCAGGTTCCATCTTTATTCTGTACCAACAAGATTGGGATCCCGCAAGGTGATGAGCTGGGATGAATGTTCCCCTTGTGGAGCAGTTCTTCGATCTGTAACTTGATCTCCTCATTCTCTAACAGAGAGTGGTAGTAGATTGGCTCATTGGGTAGCGATACATTGGGGTCAGATCGATGGGGTGCTTGACCTTGACCTGACAGTGCAGAGGTACCCCTGTAGGTGAGGAGAATATATCTGAGTATTCTTCCATGACCTTATCTACTTGCTTATGTTGTGTGGAGAGGTCAAACGTAGAGACCCTGGATGTGGCTGTGATCTTTCGCTCATTCTGAGAGCGAATCATGAAGAAGAAAAACTTACTTGTCTGAGAGATGACCTTTCTGCATTGCTTGGTAGAGATCAAGGAAATAACACTAGGTGAGACTGCCTCGATTATCCTGTACAATTTCTTGTTCAAAGTAATAATAACACTATGAGGCCTAGACTCATATACAACATGACGTTTCCATAAATATGGTTGGCCCAAAAGAGCATTACAAACTTTGAGAGGGGAAACATCACACAATACCTCGTCTTTGAAGGGCTTGATGTCGTATGACATGCGACATTGTTGGCTAACATGGATGTCTCTTCCTTGGCGGAGCCATCCGATGGTGTAGGGTTGCGGGTGTGGCATTGTCGGCAGGGCGAGTCGCTTGAAAACCTCTACTGAGATGAGGTTCTTTTGGCTACTTCTATCAATGATGAAGTGAAACGGGGTACCCTTCACCCACATCTGTGAATGAAAAAGGCACTCTCCTTCCTCTGGCTCGTTTGGTTCACCAGGTTGGAGCTTGGTGGTAGCAATGGTAGCACTGGGTTCTGTACCTATGATCTGTCTCCCACTTTCTGGTTCTGACTCAGAGTCGAAACCCGCATTTGATTTAGAGGCTTTCACCTCATCCACCAGTGACTTCCTCGAGAAACAATCAGGAGTGTTATGCCAGGGGCTCTTATGGAAGTCGCACCACTTCCCGATATATTTCTTTGTCTTTCTGGTGTCCTTCTTTGCTTGCAGCCTGGCTTAGTTGTCCTGATGTTGTCCATATTTTCGCTATCCTTTGTTCTTTGGGTTGGGGCCGCCCTTTCCTGGCTTTTGCTGTGAGGGGTTCCCAGGCCCAAATTGTTGCACCTTTTGTTTGAGCTTCTGCTCATTTTTTACAGCATATTGGTAGGTCGTTCCCAAGGATGAGATGCTCAGAAGATCCATTTTGGCCTAGTTGTATCTATGAAAACTGCCACAATACTTGAGCATCAGATGTCGCTTAGAATATTTGATACCCAGGTTGGTGCGCAAGGTATGGAAGATATTTTTGAACTTGAGCACCGCTTGGTCTCTTTCCTGCCGTAGGGTGGTCCATTTTTTGTATAGGTTGTCATAACTTCCAACAGGGTAGTATTGTTCTTTAATAACATCCCTGAAGGACTCCTAGGTGACTGCGACTGTAAATAATGAGGGTTCCTTTGTTTCCTTTTGCTCACAGAAATTTTCCCACCAATCTTTGACATGGGGGATGACTTCGAGGAGCGCAAAAGTAATCTTTTCTCTATTTGAGAAGTTATGGATAGAGAAATGCCCTTCTAGCACATTCAACCATTTGTCTACCGCATCTGCGTCTATCTGACCTTCAAATATAGGAATATCGAAGTTGATTTGTACCTTGAAGGGGGCGACGCCTCCGTTTAAGGAAGATGTGTCACCTATTGGTAGCCAACAGAGGATTTGCGCAAAACTATCCATCATCTCATTCCTCTGTTGTGTGAGGGATTCCTCGAGCAACATTTTGAAGGGATCTCATGTCCGGTCATCTTTCTTTTCTTCTGTCGTGAGAGGTCATTTGGGCGTGTGAGAGCTTTTGTCTTCAAAAGAAACAAGCTCGAGAACCAATTCTTTGTACCCTGACCTCGTTGGAGACATGCATTAAGAACGACAAGGAGAAGATCGCTTTGATACCATTGATCCAGAATATTTTTGCATAACAAAATGAATACAGATTATTATCAAAATATGCTTAACACAGAATAACAGATATACAGTAAAACTGGTTTCTATTCAATAAGGAAATAAGATGAAACTGTAAAATGCAACGGAAACAAACTTGCTAGAATGGTGGTGAATTATCTCTGAGAAGAGATGTGACGACTGCACTCATTCACAAGGAGATTCTTACAATGAGGATTTGAAGATATTTTTACAATAAATAGGAATGTCAAAAACCCTAGACATCCAAAAAACCTAACCCTAGGAGATGAAGCGCCAAAAGTCATGTGGGTCTCGTTTGGGTAAGTTAGTACATCAACTTCTCGGGGTCGTAACTTTTGCATACGATCTCTGTTTTAGGCACACGATAGCCCATTGGAAAGGTATATCCGAGGACTACACATTTTGCTACTATTTATCAAAGGTCATTTTGACTATGGCGAGCCCTAAAAAATGTTGTTTAGGGCCTCAAAACGGTCCCGCAAGTCAGGGACCCGAAAACTAGGGAAAAAACTGCCAAAATGAGCCAGTTGGAATAGGTGGGAGGCCACCGACATCCATCTGAATCAGTCAGTTTTTCTCTTTATACTATTCAAAAAAAAGATATACTTTTGATCTTTTAGATTAGGGTTGATTTCCTCCTTATAGTATCTTAATTTTATTTTACCCTCTAATTATTTATTGCATCACAATTTCTCCTTAAATTTAGATGTAATAATATTTTTAATATTATCCTTATCTAACATAATGATATTTACATTTATTCTCAAGTGATTTAGTCAAGATTGAGCATATGTATGCCATCCCTGTTTGAACTGAAAGTGGTTTTAGCTATTAAATAGATATTTGTAACATCTATTTAAGAGCTATTACACTTGAAAATTACCCTTAAACATGCAATATCGAAATTCAGTGGCTCATCTCTAAAAATGAAATCCCTTCGGATAAAAATGTTTTGTTTCAACTTCTCAAACATAGAGACAAAACCTTGTAATAAACAGAAAGGCCTTCATGGCTTCCAAGTTAAGGGCATATATTTTTATAATTATATGAAGATTTGTATATCCCCGGGTCATGATGGAATAAAACATTTTGCAACTTATCATATTGTAGTAGATTTTTGGTTTAAACTACTTAAAAGATGAAATAGGTTAAATACCTACCGATCTCGACATATTTTGGCATCTCTTTTTCAACCCTTTTTTTTCATAAAAATCTAGCAATATTTTATTTTGCATTTTTGGAATCCCAAATTCATTTTACTAAGATGACATATCTTATATCACAAGTGAGTTTTTGATACCGATAAACCCATGTACAACTTTGCTTTTTCTATAGAGTTTGATTTAGGTGGTCAAACTCTATTTATACTTTGTTGAAAAAGGTTTGCTAATTATTATTCAACATAATCTAGTGAACATTTCAATGGTTATAAAATGTTTTGAATTAGTGCGTTTGTAGGGAACATTTCATTGACCAACAAGACTAAATGACAACATTATTCTTTGTGATTTTTCGATTTAACTTTGATAATGAATAAAGTGTTCGCTTAAAAATCCTTTGTAAATTTAACTTTGTAATAAGCGTTCTCAAAAAAATATGCTCAAAACCTTTTTTTTAAATTAAACCAAATTTTAAGTTGTCGATTTTATTTTAATACTTTAAAAGCATATAATATTTCTCTCGACATGTAGCCCCCATTTTGACCCATAAATGACCGACTTTTCACTCGAGCGGCATGAAACTCTTAAAGATATTAACCATTAGAAAATGCACTAATAATTAAGCCTAAACCTATTCTCGTAAACAATTATGACCCAGTAGTATCAAAGGTTGACCATGACCATGCATGATCTTTCCTATGGTTGCAAGCTACTTTCATCATTGTTGGTGGACTTTTMTCCCCTTATTTAAAACTATAGTGGCTCAATTATCCAAACTATAAARCCCTGTGCGTGCCACGTCATACAAATTATCATTTTGTGGCTACAACCGAAAGTGGACATAGGAATTGAGGATTCGCCCTAACTTCAACCTCACACCTAGGCCACGTGGACACTTAARCGACATTGAAATATTGGAAAGACTAGGAAAGGTAAAGTTGATGAATAGAAAATGAGATGATTGAAAATTTGGAGTGAACTCAGKTGAGAGAGATGTGTAGTCCAACAAAGAAGAAATGATGCTCCAACAAATAAACAATGAGTTGATGTAAGAGTATAGAAAGTATGACACTAGCAACACGATTCCCTGTAAAACAAAAGGTAGGTATTCCAACTCCTATGGGATTCTCTTATGTAAAAGAGGTCCAACGCCACAAAGGGCATGCATGATAACTTTATATAAAACCAAGCCCCCCCACCCACTCCATCCTACTTCTTCCAGACGTGACCATTGGCCAGCTATATAACATTCACCCCAGGTTCTGAGCCTGACTGAGACGGGGGCCAAAAGTTTGCCATGAAAGATACACCCTAGAATAATAAAAGCGGTGGAAAACACACACTGAGTGCCAATTAGCTTTGAAAAGAATAAGGTCAATGAGTGCTCAATGCCTTGTAAATTACAAAAAGAATCTAAAGCAAAGTGGTCCATTAGAAGGCATGATTGTGAAAGCCAAGGTAATGGGTGAAGACCAAAGTGCATTAGTTCATCAAAGTGTACATTTCAATTCCCAAAGCAGGAGAAACAAGGGGGTCGAGGTTTATTCGCACCTTTACAGTCCCATTCCTTTCGTTATTATTATTATGGAAAGAAAAATGTCGTTATATTTAATATAGAACTTGTCTATTTTTAAATGTTTTAGTATATTCCCTAGCCCACTCAAACATTCTCTGATTAGAAAGGATTGCTTTATCTCCTTGTGTAATATATACATTTAAATCCAACTACTTCTCATCCTCCTCCAAAGTGCATATTCCATGTATAAATTCCCAATAGTTTTTAATTTCATATGAACGTCCTCTTTTACTAGCTTTTCTTTTCACAAGTGACATCAATAATACTCAATAAAATAATGATACGAAGTGACATCAACAATACTCAATAAAAAAATTATACGAATTATACGATACGAATGAAAGTTCGTAACATGAAGACGGCGGTGGCAACTTTCTCTAGTCGTCGAGCTGAGTGAGAGAAAGGGGAGGAAGAAACTTTTCTACTAGATTGAAGAAGAGGAGGAAGTGTTCTAAAGGTCTATCTTTGTAACTAGGAGTGAACTTATAGAGTTCTAGAAAGGGATGACCCCATCACAGAAGTTGCATTAGATTTTTGAAAAGAGGAAATATAATCCTAAGTTTGAAAACCCATTAGAAGTCGAAGTACTCGTTGTAAAAGAAGTGAGAATGGATTGGACGCAAGTGCAACATCCACCCAAAGTTAATGAATGCAATTCAAAAGTAAAGGTATATTGGCATGAGCATGTGGATAGGATGAAACCTTTTACAAGGTGCAAACTGAAAAACAAACTTCGACATAATGAGGAAGAGAGAGTGATCTGTAAAAGGAGGGTTTAGGAGGATAGAGTAGGGTTTGGATGCAATGACTTGTTGTGGGAGGATATGGTGAGAGGAGGTTTAGGAGACTCTAGGGATAAGGGTACATTGTATTTGATTAAGACCTCTAGCAAACACATGTGTAAATATGTAAGGAAGAGTAAGGAAAAGGTTAGCCCAGCAATAAGAGAAGATGTGGAGTTTGAATGTCTTCAATGATTGATTCATGGAAAATTAGTGTAGAAAGGAGGGTTAAAATGGTGGTTGGAGCATAATTGTTTATGGATATTGGGATATATGCCAAAATAACACCTCTTGGCAAGAGTCTAGATTGTCTTCATAGGTAAGTCAAAAGTTGATATGGAGAAAATAATAAAGCAAAAATGGTTTTGGCGACCATCATTTCTCGATATCAAAAGATGGAAGCTAGACTTCGATCCAAGGAGAGAAACCTTGTACAATTAGCTCATTTGGGTAAAACATCTTATCCTTTCATTGGAATTGTGGAATGAGAATATTTTTAAAATGGTATAGGCAAATTCATGGCCTTGGAAGAGAGATTCTACACAAAAGTTGATATAAGACGAAAAATAATTCTAGTCAAAATCGACTTGAGGGAAGGCTTACTTGAGGAGCTCAAAACTAAGGGGGGAATTGTCAATTTGTCCAAATTCTTTACTATTAGAAAACTCCATTTAGGTGTTCTAGGTGTCATGAGACATGCCACATTTGCGAGGAATTCCCCAAGCCAAGGATAAAATGAATTTGGAAAGAAAAAGAGAAACACGTGGAGATTACTCTATGAGAAAAAGAAATAGCTAAAGAGCTCAAGAAATCTAGCGAGGATGAATCTAGAAAATCATTGGTGAAGCTCAAAATCTAGATGTGCATGAGATAGTGGTAGAATTGGTAGAGAAAGAGGTATGAAGATAATTCTGTATAACTCCCAAATCCATTCCTATTCAAATTATAATAGTTCAAAAGAGTGCATGGGTACTCCCGTCCCTCTATCTAACTATCCAATACGCCAAGAGGAAATGTAACATCCTTGTTTTTAATCCCTAGTTTAGTGATGTATAATGTAAATATGATATATGGCCATGGGCCAAGTGATGTAATATGTAAACATTGTATATAAAAAATAATAAAATAAAATGTAATGCCAATTACAGAGGGTCATAGATAGAGTCATGGGGGTTAAGTTTCCACAAGAGATGAAGGGGATCTATGGGGGGCTGTGGGGAATTATTCATGTCTGTTAATCCCATGCCACTTTCTTTAATTATTATTTTCGGTATGAGCCTTCTATTTTCCATTTGAATGTATCAAAGCCCCAATCACTGAATACATGTAAGGGGGGTTGGGTGAAAAGTCTTTTCACATAATTATTGGGAGCATGGGGTCGAGTATAATCAACATTGGAGAATGTGAGTCAACATGATTGGGTAAAAATGGCAACTCGTATGGGTACTATATGTAGTTTTTACATGTATATTTCGGGACAACGCGAGGGTGTTGAATGTTGGAATGGGAAGACAACCATAATGGGTTTTGTGGGAAGTTTGTGGGAGCTGTAAAATGCATGAAGAAGTTGGTTGATCTGGATTTATGAGCAGAATGAAAGGAATAACATATTGAATACAATAAGACAAAGATATAGAGAACAACAAAAGATATCCAGTGAATAATAACTTCTATTGAAAAAATAAAATAGGTTGAAACTATAAAACTACAGAACTAAAAACAATTTGCTCGAATGGTGGTAGTTATCTCTGATAAGAGATGTGGCTGCTACGCACATCCATTTGAGAAAAATGATTACAATGAGGCTCCAGAGGCCTTTTTAACATTACTCATGAATGCCAAAATCCTAGACATCCAAAAACCTAACCCTAGGAGATGAAACACCAAAAGTTATGTGGGCCCCGACGGGTAAGTTGGTACCTCAACTTCCCAGGGTCGTAACTTTTGCATACGACCTCCGTTTTAGGCATGTGATAGCATGTTGGAAAGGTATTTTCGAGAAATACACATTATGCCATCAAAATCTAACTTCATCTACACTTTGACCATGGCAATCCAAAAAAACATTGTTTAGGGCCCCAAAACGACCTTGGAAGTACAAAAAGATGTACTGACATGTAAACTTCCAAAATAAGCCAGTTGGGTTAGGTGGGAGACCACCAATCTCCACCTGGAAACTATGTAGGGCTTCAGACAACCCCAAAAGTGTAGAACCCACAATTACAAAGAATTATAGAAGATTGTGTTGAACTAACAACTGTAAAGAGGAGTTGGTTGGAATAGGTGGGTGGCCACCAATATCCACTTGGATCAGTCCTCCCCCCTTAGGAAGAAATGGTATCCATTGCATTGAGTGCCCCCATCAGGTGAGGAAAATTCTGCTGAATTTGGCCCCGGGTGAGCCACTTTCCTTTGTGTAGGATTTTCCCTTCCTTGACAACTCGATAAATATGGATCCTCTGCTGGCGAGTGCCCTTGACCTGTGTGTCCACTATCTAATCAATGGATGCATGTTCCATACAATCAGGGTTGAGCTTTGTCGGTGTCAATTGTTCTGGGATCTTTGAGTAGTTCAATAATGGTGGAAAATATGGTCGAAGGAGGTCCACATTGAACACTGGGTGCAAGCCGAGAAAGGGTGGAGTGTTGAGCTCAAAATAATTGCTACCCACAACCTTGGTGATAGTGTAAGGCCCATAGCAAAGTGTGYGGAGMTTCCGAYGGGGCTCTGTAAAGCACTCTTTCTACAAATGTAACCAGACCTTGTCTCCCACCTGAAACTGGTGTGGTACCTGGTGYTGATCATGTCACTGCTTGTACTTACCATTGTCTTTCTGCAAAATCTCATGGACCTGTTGGCRKATGTGCTGAATCTGMTCAATTAATCTGGTGGCTTTGACCACCTTAGACTAAACATGGGAAGATTTTKCCTRTGTGGTTGCAAGAGGGAGTGCAACATCAATGGAATYCAAGGGTTGGAATCCCAGCTCCACCTAAAATGGGCTATGGCTGGTGGAGCTATGGAGAGCCATGTTGTAGTTGTGTTGAACATAGGGAAGACTCTCATCYCATGTACGTGAATGCTTAGAGTTGTACATGCGTAGGATGTGCACAATMATCCAATTTACGACCTCTGTCTGGCCATCAGTTTGGGGGAGGAAAGCARTGGATTTAGTGAGCTTGGTGTYCAACAGTGACCAGAGAATCGACTAAAATGTGTTGAGGARCCTACTGTCCCGATCTGAGGTGATGGTCTGGGGTATCCCAAAATGGACCCACAMTTGTTCAAAGAAGAGCTTGGCAGTATCTTCCATTGTGATGCTCTTCTTGCAGGCTGTGATAGTGACCATCTTCGAAAACTGATCAACCAACACAAATACACAGTCATTGTCGTGCTTGGTGGATGGAAGGAAAGACATGTAATCCATCAAGATGGATTCCCAAGGCCTCTCGGGAGTAGGAAAAGAGGTTTATAATCCTTTCTTCTTGATGGTTGGCTTGGTAATGGCACATGAAGTGCAAGATCTGATATACTTGCTGACGTCTTGTCGAAGTTTTGGCCAATAAAAATGTTTCTGTAGAACGACCACAGTTTTATCCACACCAAAATGTTATGCCATACGACTGTAGTGAGCCTCCCAAATCATCTTTGAACGCTCGCTTGTGGGAACACAAAGGTGGACAAGATGGCATAATAGTCCATCCTAGATGTGAAAATCGGTGATATTCTCTCCTGTACCCAATAGATAATAGGTGGTGTAAAAGTCAGGGTCACACTAATAAAGTTGGGCCCACTCAGATGCCTCATGCCCATAGGAATGGAGCATTGTGGTGAGTGCAGCAACGGGAGGGCGACTAAGGCATTCAATGACATGATTTGTGCTCCCTATTTTATACTTGATATAGAGATGGAACTGTTGTAGGTATGTGGACCACTTTTGATGGAGGTTGTTCTGCAACTTCCCTTGTGTCTGTATGAACTGTAGAGGCTTTTGATCAGTGTGGATTATTGTCTCCTTTCCCAAAATGTAATGTTTCCATTGAAGGTAGGCTTGCACAATGGAACACATTTCTTTGTCATAAGTGGGGTATTTTTGGAAAGTATCTAAGAGTGTCTCACTATGGTAAGATACTGGATGACCATGCTGAGTGAGAACTGCGCCTACAACATAATCAGAGGCATCGATATCAATCTCAAATGGTTGTTGCAGATTAGGTAAGGAGAATACTGGAGCTGAGGACAAGCAATGCTTCAGATAATCAAATGCTTGTTGTTGTTCCTTCTCCCATGCAAACTTTTCCTTGTCACCGCCTTTGGTTACTTGGTTGAGGGCCCATGCAATATGGGAGAATCACAACATGAACCTTCGATAGAAGTTGGCAAGTCCCAAGAATATCTGAAGCTTTGTTAGTGTGGTCGGGGCTGGCTAGTCATGAATGACTTGGATCTTAGCTGGATCCAAATGTACCCCATGCTCATCAACAATTTATCCCAAGTATTGGACCCTTCTCATGCCAAAGAAGCATTTTTCCAAGTTTCCATATAGCTTGTGTTGCCGCAGAGTGCCCAAAACCTACTGAATATGTTGCATGTGCTCCTCCCAAGTTCTGTTGAAGATGAGGATGTCATCTAGATATACCACCAAAAAAGAATTGTTGAAGGGTCTCAATACATCATCCATCAATCTCATGAAATTTGTTGGTGCATTTGTTAAGCCAAAGGGCATGACCAACCATTCGAAGAGACATTATTTATATTTGAAAGTTGTCTTCCATACATCAGTTGGTTCGATGAGAACCTAGTGGTAGCCATACTTTAGGTCAATCTTGTTGAAGAAATTTTATCCCTTGAGTTGGTCAAGAAAGTCATCAATTTTGGGAATTAGGTATTGGTTCCAGAATGTAATTTTTTTAATGCTCTGTAATCAATGCAGAGTTGTTGGGTCCTATCTTTCTTCTGCACTAGCATAATCAGGCTTCCACAAGGGGATGAGCTGGGTCGATTGTGCCCCTTTTGAAGAAACTCTTGTATTTGGGGCTTGATTTCGTCATTTTCCATTAGTGTGACGATAGAATGGTCCATTAGGCAACAATGCACCGTGGGTTAGATCAATTTGATGCTTGACTTGGTAGTGTGTCAGTACCCTGGTGGGTGAGGAGAAGATGTGTCTGTACTCTTCCACGTTCTCATCCACTTTATTATGTTGCAAAGAGAGGCCATGTGTATATGTCACGGATGTGGAGGTGGACTTCTTCTTGCTGCGAGTACAGATCACAAAGAATATGGACTTCCTGATCTGTGAAATGACCTTACTACATTGCTTAGTAGAGATTACAGAAATAGTGGTAGGCGACGCTACCTCTGGTATCCTGTACAATTGTCTACCCAAAGTAATAATAACACTGGGAGGTCTAGAATCATACACAACGTGTCGCTTCCACAAATATGGTTGGCCTAAAATAACATCACAAACTTATAGGGAAGGAATATCACACAATACCTCGTCTTTGAAGGGCTTGATTATGTAGGGAAAATGACACTGTTGGCTGACATGAAGATCTCATCCTTGGAAAAGTCAGTCAATGGTGTAGGGATGCAGGTGCCATGTTATTGACAGGTCCAACTGCTTGACGAAATCTGCTGAAATCAGATTATTCTAACTGCCGCTATCGAAAATGAAATGCAACAGATTCCCCTTTACCCAGATTTGTGAGTGAAAGAGGCGTTCCCCTTCATCCGGTTCTTTTGGTTCGTTTGGTTGGAATTTGGTGGTAGGGACAGTGGCACTGGGTTTAGCATTGATGATCCACTTCCCACTTTCTGGATTTGATTCAAAGTCAAAATCTTCCTCTGACTCAGATCTTTCAGCTTGACCACCAATGACTGCTTGGAGTGACATTATTCAGTGTTGTGGCAAGGGATTTTATGGTATTCACACCATTTTCCTGTGTCTTTCTTCGACTTTTCATTAAACTTATTGGGTGGAAGCTTGGAATGGTTGTTCTGAGAGCGACCATATTTTCTTTATCCCTTGTTTTGTGGGTTGGGGCCGCCTTTTCCCTACTTCGGTTGTGAGGATTTTGTAGATCCAAAATCTCACCTTTTCTACTTAAATTTCTGCTCGATCTTGACAACATATCTATAAGCCGCACCTAATGATGTGATATCCAGAAATTCCATTTCTATTTGAATGTATCTATGCACACAACCATGGTATTTGAGCACCAAATGTCGTTCAGAGTCTTTGATACCCAATTTGGTGCGTAGGGTATTGAAAATATTGGTGAAATCTGGTACTGTCTGTTCCCTTTCCTGACACAGCATGGTCCATCTTGTGTACTGGTCCTTGTAGCTTCCAACAAGGTAATAATGTTATTTAATGGCATCCTTGAAGGAATACCATGTGGGGGATACCACAAATATTTAATATTCCTCTATGGCCCTTTGTTCAGAGTAAGTATCCCACCAGTCCTTAACATGGAGAACGACCTTGAGGAGTGCAAAAGTAATTTTTTCCCTGTCGAAAAAATAGTGGACCGAAAAATAACCTTCGAGAAGATTCAACCATTTATCTAAAACATCCACATCTATTAGTCTATCAAATAATGGAATATCAAAATTTACTTGTACCTTGAAGGGGGTTGCATGGCCTCTTGATGAAGATGTGTCTCCTGTGGGCAACCGTCGAAGGATCTGTGCAAAGTTGTCCATCATTTCATTCCTTTGTTGCACAAGGGATTCCTCGAGCAAC
>JASDQU010095248.1:0-21798 GCA_032191745.1 Picea mariana | reverse complement strand
CTTGATTCACCTTCCTTGTGTCCTCATTATGAATTTCATTGGATGCATTTTCACTTTCAGGTGTCTTCTCTATTACGAAATTTTTCAATACTTCCATGATCTCCCCTTTTAAACCCTCCATCATCTCTTGTAGTTCATCTTTTGTAACTATCTTATTTTTTTAATCATTTATGTCCCTACGAATTTCTTCACCTTCATCAAGAGTCCAATTAAGATTTTCTGGAGGCTTAGTTGGTGTAGAAGTTCCCTTTTTGGATGGCATGTTAGCCAAGTATCAGTTTTGAACCTTGATTTTGAGGTGGTTCTGCTCGACAATATTTCTTCTTTTGTATCTCCCAAGTTTCGACCCTTCTGGGTATGACACTTTCTTTTATGTAGTTATCTGATATTTCTTCTCTGCAATGCCATAGGTCTGATCAAAATTGGATGTGCCAAGTGGAATTTACAGTAACTTCCCCACAACTTGTCAATTTTTTTCCTTTCCAGAAGATCTCACTTGTATAGCGTGCCCCGCACAAAATTATTGATATCAAATTCTGAAACTCGCACCCAAAATACTACGGACTGTCCACAATCCAATGCAACTAGTCCCACTCAATTTGGATACTTTGGGAAGAATTTATGATTGTTTTACCTAGAGCACCTTCTTGAGACTAGTCAATAGGACTAGTCAGATACCCTATCTTACACAAGGTGTATCTACAAATTTAAGATGAACCAGAAGCTGAAATTCTTACCAAAGATAAACTACTAATCTCTGTAAATTTGTTCTAGAGTTCAAGGTCTGAAACGTTATAGAAAAAAATTTATAGCGAAAATTCTGCAATGACTCATTTCAGGATGATTCCAGAACCCTATCGTGTACAGGTTGTATCTCCGAAAGTATAAGGCATCGGGAGATTAATTTTGAACCCAATGTACCTTAATCTATCTACTAAATATCCTCCAAGCCGTTCCTTTTGAAACGTTGTAGAAAAAAATTTATAGCAAAAATTCCACGGTGTCTCATATGTCGCAGTGAAACCCCAAGACCTTGAGCTCTGATACCATATGTTAAGAACCAAATATGAATATAGCATAGAAAAACCTCAAAGAAAGTACTCAATGCCTTGAAAAAGAGATAATTTCAGATAATAAGCCTCTTCGAGGGGGCAACCTCCTTTTACCCCACTTAAATGTTCAAGTACAAGATGATTCAAAATGAAAATGTCTCCTTTGTATATATAGGAGACTAGGAGGTATAATTACAACTAATGGCATAAATCCGACATAAATAAAATAACATTACTAATCTAATATACCCCAATTAAGGGTTAATGAGCCAACATTACTAATTAATATGCCCCAATTAAGGGTTAATGAGCCAATATTAGGGCTTAACACACACATTATTTTTATTTCAATTGTTTTTGAAACACACACATGTTATTATACAATTGTTTCTAAGGAACATGCACATGTTTTTGAAAACACACATGCGTTCTTGAGAATGTGTATGCGTTTTTTGGAATGTTGCTACATGGATTACTCAGTGGAGGTTCGGGGTTTTCCAAACCTATCACTTCAGGAATACGTGCACATTCCTAGAAATGTGCACATGTTCCTGTGAGAGTGTGTTCCTACTCACCTCATTGCCACTTTTTCTTTCAACAACTTCGTGCATTCACCCTTTAATTTATTATTATTATTTTTATAATATATTACTTTCAACATTTTATTTATCATATTAAATAAGTGATCTGCATTTTAAGTTAGTATTGAAGATATTGTAACTTAAACATCATTAGAATAGAAATTTCTAAATATGCAAAAGATTATAAGTTAAAATAGATCTATGTTAGTGTGTATTTATATAGCGAGATTGTAATAGTGCCAATTAGAATTATTATTTATCCTATATTAAATTTGTTATTAGTATACTAATTTTGTATAACATATTATATTGGGTAGACATATATAGATTGTGATGTTACAATGTTTTTATTGTAACATCTCCACTATAATCTTGAGTTTAATTAATGCTTGTATAGATATAATGTGTGGCTATGGCCAAAGCGATGTAATATTTGAATTGTATTTCTATTATTTAATAATAAAATGTGATGTTAGATGATAAGAGGACATGGACAAGATGTCGGAGATGAATTAATCCATAAGAGAGGAGAGTGTCTAGGATAACGTCCAAGAGGGGGTTAAAGGGGGAATTACCCATGTATATTAATTCAACACATTTTCCTAAATTTTCTATTGGTGTATGAACCTTCCCATTTTTTATTGAGTGTTCCCAAATAAAATCATTGAATACATGTAAGAGGGTGGGTGTGAGTAGTCACATCTCAAAGTTATTGAGCACATGGGGGTTGAGTACAATCAGCTTGCAGAAGAGTGTGAGTCAAGAAAGGTAAGTCAAAGGGAGAAAATTTGTATGGGTTGGGAGAGTAGTTTTACACATGGATTTTTTGTGCATGAGAGAAAGTAAAAAGAAATAAAGAGATCTTGGAGTTGGTGCAACCATGGAGACCGAATTCTAGAAAAAATTGGAGTGCATTGGAGTGTAATTGGAGCTAGAAACTAAAGAGTTAAGTCGTCATGCCTGAACAGTGAACTCTTGATTGAGTTGCACTAGAGGAGTAAGTGTTTGTTGTGTTTTGTTAGTAGTTTTCCTAGCAACAAGTTCCCTTGAGTTCCCAGTTGAGAGATTACTAGTTACCTGTTCCTAAGAGACCCTGATAAAAGAATAGGATGCTCGAGGGACTCAGATCAGTGAAGCGGTACATTCCTTGGGTTGGGTAGGTCAAGAGGAAGAGAGCTTGTATAAAATAGGGATTACAAGCCTCAGCTCGAGGGTGATTGGCTGTTGACATTTGGAACACTCATTATACGGTTGGGTGGAACATTTGTTCCAAGTAGTTGTTTGCACAACTCTTTTTTAAAGATAAGTGTTTTATCTTGTTGCTAATTTATTTTCATGTGTTATTTTTGTACATGAACTCTCTGTAAATGAGACTGTTTTATATGTTGTTGTAATGAGTTTTTTAGATGCATTTCATGTTGATTATTAGCATTTTGTAGATTCTTTTATTTTATGGTTGTAGATAGTAGCTAAATATGTTTTAATTCATAGTTAAAAGCTACAGGAAATTAGGTTACTGTAAATGAATTAATTAGTTAGCCGTTGAATTTCATTTATATATATATTTTGTACCATATTGTAGCTTGGTTTGGATATGATTTTGGTTCAAACACTAGGTTTGGATGGGCTCGAACCAGAGAGAATTAACAAATTTGGGGGAAAATGAAGAATTGAGAGAGAAATCCCTAAATATGTGGGAAACATACGGTTTTAAACAACTCCAGACTATTTAATAGGCTCCATGGAGCCAAGAGGTAACGTGGCATATTTAAATTCCACTTGGAATGGTCAAAATTCTAGTTTTAGTGGCATCCTGTAGCATTCTAGGAATTTTGGTGAATCGATGACTGAGATCATGTATGATCTCGATATTGAAGGGTAAGATTCACTTAAATAAATTTGAAAATTCATAAGGTTTCGACCATTTTAAAGGTTGGGTAAACCAACGGCCAAGATTCATTTTAGGGGTTGTGAAACAAATGAGATCGACGCTCTGGATCAATTGGAGAAATGTCAAAAATTTGCTAACTGTTAAAGTTCACCAAGAGAAATCGTTGACGACTGATGGTCAGGTCACCCAAAAGGGACAAGAGTTTGGTTCATCCATAAGACATCTCTGACTGTTGATGGTCAATGATCATGGGTTATTTGAGTCCACCAAAGCTTTTTCGATTGTCCACGGAAGCCATTGATGGCTGACGATTGATGTCGACATAATTATTTGAAGTGTTTTGAATCAAGCAAGAGAAGTCATCGATAACCGACATGTCGATGATCACGTGTTGGTCGATTCGATGAGGTATTGAAGTCATCTAATATAATCATTCGATGGTCAATGGAGGGAAAAGAATGATGGCATATCATGCTACATCAACATCCATGTGTCGAGCCACGTCACCCAAGTTGACACCTTAGGATGACATGGCATGCCATGTCAACAGTTGCCACATCAACCAACATAAGTGGTCGATGGTTGATGTTCAAGCTGACCGAATTGGGAAGGTGTATTTGAAATTCATATAGGATCATCGATCATTGGTGGTCGATGGTTGAATCGTTCGATTTAAGAATCGTGCATAAATTGGTCGTCGGGGAGTTGGGCCGACGGTTGGGTCGACAGTTTGGGAAAGATATTTTGCACGTACAAAGGAAAGTGTTGATCACCAGTGGCTAATACAGTGAGATCAATGTTTATTATTTTTTATGATTTGATATCAAGGGTTCATATTTAAATTACTATTATAGTAGTAAAACAATCAGTTTTATGTGAAAAGTTTGGGTTTTTGAAGGTCATTAGCTTGCAGGGCATTTTTGAGGCCCTAAACAGTGTTTTTAGCAAGTAAAAACCCACAAGAATAGAGTATGCCAAGGTATATTCTATATCTATAGCTCAAATAAAATAACTTGGAGAGAGCTATCCAATGAGCCAAACAATTCACAAAATAGAGATTGTATACGAAAGTTACAACGAAAACAATGAGGGTAAAAATTTGGCACCATATTTACTTCAAGAGGGAATGACTCCATACTTAGATGTCCATTTGGGGAACAAGAGTGCTCAATGGAAATATTATGACCCATATAATCTGGCAGTGGATTCATATTTGAGTTATGGGTACATGGAAATGTGTTAGAAGAGAAATAAGACACATGTAGCATGCAAGGATAAATTGGGTAAAATATCCTAAACATCTCCAGACCATGACTTTCATCTTAGAGCTCAGATTTGAGAAAACAATTAGTCATTGAAAACGTATTGAGTAGAAGAAATATGTCCACCTAGAATTTTGAATTGGAAAATGAAAATTCTCATAAATTAATAAATAGATTTTTGTAGCAGTAAAAGAGTGAAATTGACAGCATGTAAATGTTGTAACTTTTCACTTAGAATTTAGTTTGAGGCATGGTTACAGCCATTGGAAATTTTTTTGAGAGAGGAATTCATCAGGCGAATCAAAATTTTGACTCGGTGCAATGTGTCCTTCATGAATTTATGAATAAGTAACATGTATTTTATATGATGGAATGTTTTATACCATGCATGTTTCTAATAGTAGTTATTACATGCATATTTCTTGTATAATTAGAGGTACAAGAAAGAAAATTTGGTTCTTTTATCAGGATTGGAGTTATGGATGATTCCCAAGGATCTTACATCCATGAGGAGGAGTTCATAGGTCTGCATGTCTGCATAGGGAATGTTGAGATAGAGTCAAATGGAAGAAGAGATAGGAAGGATCTTGTCACTATGAGAAACATGCATAGATAAGCGCAGAGCTAAAGAGATAATAATGAAAAGATTATGAAGACTCAACTAGAATAAATACTTTAGAGCTTAAAAGTGTTGTATAAGAAATCTAACAAGGACTCTGGAACTAGGCAAGAATCTAGTGCTAGAAAAGTTTCAACATCAAGATCCCATAGAAAAAGAGATGATCATGGAAATTATAGGAAGTCAAGAAGCATGAGAAGGCACCATTATTCTACAAAACATTCCACTAGAAGGAATCATGAACGTTTAGGGTCACGAAGAAGCCCAAGTGTGTCTCATAGGAATCATGAAGGCCTGAGGTAGAGATCTTGGAAGGTGAGCTCAGGAAGATTAAGCCAACAACTTTTAATGGTGAGAATAGGAAAGGAGAAGAGGATGACACTTGGTTGTTGGAAATGAATAAATACTTCTAGTTGCATGATTACCCCTCCTATGTAGAAGCTAAAATTATCACTACCACTTGCAAGGAAAGGAAGCCATGTGGTTGGATCAACTTAAGCAAGCCAAAAATCTTGATGAGAAGAGGATATCATGGAGGTTGTTCAAAGGATATTTGAAATAGAAATATTTGTCAAAGCATTACTCTGAAAGAAATATGAAAGAATTATTTGAACTCAAGTTGGGAACCATGACAATGGAAGAATATGAGAAGTGGTTCTTTGAATTGTTGAAGTATGTTGACTTCATAAAATATGAGAAGGTTAAAATCTAAATGTTTCTAAGTGGGTTACCCTCCTTTTATAGTGACAAGATTCAATATGATAATCCAAATACTTTGGAAGAGACCATAAGAAGAGAAAATCATCTTTATGGTCAGAGAAAAGGAAGACCAATTTTCCAAAAGGCTTGGAATGATAAGATGAAATGGAAAAATGATCAAAGGAAGAACGGTTTTAAGCCATTCTTTTTCAGAAATAATTCCCAAGAAAATTGGCAAGGTAAAGTAGCCCAAAATGAGCACAAGACTACAGATTCGTTTGGGAAGAGGCCAAGGAAACAACATGTAGAATGTTGGGGATGTGAGCGAAATCACTTATATAGGGACTTCCCTCACAAAGGAGAAAGAATGAGGAATATCCAAAACATTCAAGAGGCTTAAACAATGGAATACATGGGAGGGAACATGCCAAGTATTTATGCAGCCATGGACAACAAGCAATAAAAATATCAATCACCCATGATCGAAGTGGAAGGTAAGATTGATAACGATCTCATAGCAATTTTGATTGATTCTGGAGCTAGTCATAGTTACATAAATGATAACATTGTTGAAATATTTCACTTGAAAACAATTAAGCATAATAAATATTGGTTCGTTAAATTAGCCACGTGAGTTAATAGAAAGACCAATGAGTTGGTTAAAGATTTTCCGATAGAAATGAATGGGCTCAATACAAAGGTAGATGTAAACATCATAAAATTGGGTTCAGATGATTGTCTAATTAGTATGGATTGGTTGGAAAAGCACCATGTTATCCTAGACTATTACAACAAGACAATCACTTGTCTTGATGAGGAAGGGAAACAAAGAAAAATTTAATCCATTCTAAGAGATTTAGTTGTTAGAGAAATTTTAGCGATGCGGTTGAAGAAGAGTTTCAGGAAGGGATGCCATATTTTTGCAGTCCATATGGAAGAGGCAAACAAAGATAAAGTGGAAAGTATTGAAGATCATTTAGTCTTAAAGGATTTTGAATATGGTTTTAGAGATATTCTTGGATTTCCACCAAAAATAGACATTGATTTCTTTATTTATTTGGTACTAGGTGTTGCCCCAGTGTCCAAGACACCTTATATAATGGGCACACCAGAGGTGAAAGAGTTGCAAATGCATCTTGAATAATTGTTAAGGAAGGGGTATATACACCCACATGTGTCACTGTTGGGAGCCCCGATTACTTTTGTAAAGAAGAAAGATGGAACCCTAAGACTTTGTATTGATTTCAGATAGTTGAATAAGGTCACAATAAAGAACAAGTATCCTTAGCCAAGAAATGATGATTTGTTTGATCAGTTGAAAGGAGAAAAAATCTTTTCAAATATGGAATTGAGGTTAGGATATCATCAAGTAAGGATAAATGAAGAATACATCAGCAATAAAACATTTAGGGCAAGATACAAGAATTATGAATTCACGGTAGTGGCATTTCAACTATCAAATGCCCCACTAGTCTTTATGTGTTTGATGAACGGAGTGTTAAGAGAGTACCTAGAAAAGATTGTAATTTTGTTCCTAGACGATATACTCATCTACTATAAGTTTGAAGAGGAACAAGAGGAGAATTTAAGAATGGTGTTGCAGGTTTTAAGAGAGAATAAATTGTATGCTAAAATAAGTAAGTGCATTTTTTTATCAAAAGAAGATTCACTACTTGGGGCATATAATTTCAGCAGCAGGATAGAATTTGATCATGAGAAGATAGAGGCCATTAGAGGATGGTCAATGCTAAAGAATGTAACAAAGGTTAGATCATTCATGGGTCTTGTCGGTTATTACTGAAGATTCATAAAAGGGTTCTCTAAAATTGCAAGTCTAATCACTTCTTTGCAAAAGAAGGGAGTTAAATTTGAATAGACTCCCAAGTGTGGAGAAATATTTCAGCGGTTGAAGGAAATATTGGAAAGTACACCCATATTGAATATTATAGATCCAAATGAATGTTTTTTCATATGCACTGATGCATGCAAGGAATGACTCGATGGAGTTCTTAGTTAAAAGGACCATGTGGTATGATATGAGTCCAGAAAATTAAAAGAGCATGAAATAAATTATTCCACCGATGATCTAGAATTAGTAGCAATTGTACATGCATTAAAAATGTGGAGGCATTACCTCATGGGTAAAAAATTTGAGCAAAGAAAAAACAATTGTGGTATGAAGCATTTGTTTAGACAACCAACACTAAATTCCATACAAATTAGATGGTTGAAATTTATGAGTGAATATGAATTCAAAATTAAGCATTTAAAGGGAAAGAAAAATCAAGTGGTCAATGCACTCAGTCAGAGAGCTCATGAAGTGCATATTGCAGCCATCAACATGTAGAAGACATATATGAAAGAAAAAATTGTTGCAGCAGCAATTTGAGATCAAAATTATTTAAAAATAAAAAGGATATTACAACAAGATATTTTTTAGCAGAAATTTAATTCTTATGAGCTGAAAGAAGATGTAATTCTCATGTACAAAGGTAGGGTGTATGTGTTGAATTCTAGTGAGATGAAAAATGTAGTTCTGAAAGAAATGCATAATGTGTCATATGTTGGACACCTAGGATATCAGAAAACAATTGCAGCTGTAAGAAGCCAATACATTTGGCTAAGAATTAAAAATAAAGTGGTTAATTACATAGCCATATGTCTAGAATGCCAAAGGGTAAATATTGAACATAGGCACCCAACAGGTTGTCAGACCTAAAGAGTGAACTCCTAAGTGATTGTTACTAGAACAATAAGTGTTTGTTGCTTTTTGCTGGTAGTTTTCTTAGCATCAAGTTTCCTTGAGTTCCCAGTTGAGAGATTCCTAGTTACTTGTGCCAAATAGACTGTGATAAACAAAGGGGACACCCAAGGGACTAATATCGGTGAAGGGGTACATGCCTTGGGTTGGGCCAGTCAAGAGAAAAAGAGCTAGTGGAAAATTGAGATATTTGTAGGAAGATATGAGTGGTTTCTGAGTTTTATGAGCTGTTAGTGGATTGTGAGAGACCACCCAATTTTTTGGATTACTAGCCTCATCTTGGGGGTGACTAACTTTTAATATTTTGAATAGTCAGTCTATAGTTGGGTGGAGCATCCATTACCAAGACTGACTATTCCAAATCTTAAAAGTTAGTCACCACGCTTGTTTAAAGATAAGTGTCTTATCTCATTGTTGAGTTATTTTCATGTGTTGTTATTGTGCATGAATTCTATGTGAATGAGAATGATTTATATGTTGTTATAATGAGCTATTTAGCTACATTTCATGTTGATTATTAGCATGTGGTAGATGATTCTATTTTATGGTTGTAGACAATAGCTAAATTTGTTTTAATTTGTAGCTGAAAACTACAGGAAAATAGTTGATTGTAAATGAATTAATTAATTAGCTATTAAATTTCATTTTTATGTATATTTTTCACCGTAATATCCCTTGATTGAGCTAGGGGAAGTTACATTTATTGCTAGGTTCGAAAATGTACTTCACTTCTTTTGATATTCTTTTGATATAATAAGTAAAATGATTTTATAAATAAAAAGAGTAAAAATATATATAATTATAAAAAATTATGATTATGTTAAGAAAAGTTAATGATTTTAGAATTTAAAGTAATATATACATATGAGTTATTTTCTATAACAAATTAATAAAATAAAATTAAAAAAATAAAGGTATATAATATTTCATATTTATAATATTAAAAAATGAAAATAAAAATATATTTAATTTTTCTTTGTTTTATATGTTTTTTTGGCTTAAATTTAATTTAATATAGGATTTGAAAAAAAATTATACGTAAATATTTCTTAATTTTTTTTATCATAGAAAATATATGATTGAATTCAATGACTTGCTTTGATCTCTTTGTTTAATAAATCTCATTGATTTGCAAATGGATTTGATCTCTTTCCATATTTATTTCATAGACTTGTGATTAGGAAGAATATAAGCTTATATTTATTTTTTCTTAAAAAAATATGTTTATTTACTCTACATCCATATTTATTTCATAAAGTTGTGATTAAGAAGAATATAAGTTTATATTTGTTTTTTGTTTTTTCAAATATGTTTATCTATTCTACATTTTTTTAAATTAGAAAACAAAATATCCATTATAAGGTCTCTATTTGAGACTAAAAAACTAAGTCACTGGATTGCAAAAAGGAAAAATAGAGAAACCATCATAACTATTCCGTTTAAAAGCGAGTGATTACATTTTTCATGTCACTCTATTCTTATTAACATCTTCAATAAGTGTTTTTTAAACCTTCTGTACCTTGGAGACATGTGGTAGGTAAGGTAATATTGACGGGGGATTTTGACCATAGCCTACCTCTAAGGGATTCATGTGAGTGGTACCATGATAAGTTGTATTGTATTTAGCAAGTGATAACCATTGAACCCATTGAGATTATCATTGAGACACAAAGCACTTCAAATAGGCTTCCAAGCATTTATTGATGGGTTTTTTTTAACATGAATATGGGGATGATAGGAAATGGTAAGATGTAATTGGGTGCCCTGGAGCCTGAACAATTATTTCCATAAGTTACTAATAAAATTCAGATCATGGTCTAAGACAATAGATTATGGCATACCATATAGTTTGAAGATATTGTCCATAAACACTTGAGCGACTGTGGAAGTTTTAAAGGGGTGTTGAAGGGCATAGAAATGAACATATTTGCAAAGATTATCAACCACAACTATGATGACTAATTTATTTCCATATTTGGGTAATCTGACAATGAACTACAGTAACATCTTGCTCTATTGAGCACACATTTATTGACATATTATTTGAGAACACTTGCGTGAAAGTGATTTGGTTATGATATATTATGACTTAGTTTCTATTATGG
Organism: Picea mariana; assembly: GCA_032191745.1. NCBI lineage: Eukaryota > Viridiplantae > Streptophyta > Pinopsida > Pinales > Pinaceae > Picea > Picea mariana. The sequence continues at coordinate 10,828 of JASDQU010095248.1, read as the reverse complement.
GTTACATATGATGATGATTTTGTGTTGTGACTTATTTTTATATTGATGTATATATATTGGCAGATGTTATTGACAAGTTTTACTGAGAGTGCAGGGAACATGACACGTTATGGATGTTGATGGCATCGATGGACTTTCTTGGACTCCAGATTGAGTCAGGGAGTGGATTGTATTTTGTTTGAGTATTTGATTTTACGCACATATGACATATGATTGAATTTAGTATGATTTATGTATATGAATCATTGATAGTGTTTTTGTCAATGGATGAAGGGTGACGATGCTTGCTAATCTGACTCAGATAAGATAAGGAGTAAACGAGTCATGCATAGAAACGAGACACTTGAGGGAGATGTGTGGTAGTGTCCTTATCACAACCTACTAGCATTTCCACTGTGGTCGAAACTGTAGGTTAACGATTACCTAGTTCGAGAGGTCAACAATGTCGTGAGGGCGGACTCAGACAATCACTCACAAAGATTTCTAAGGAGCATGCAATAAGGGGGAGACCTTATTCCTTAGAAGTCCTTAGTGTCTCACAAGGTCGACCAAGTGGAGTGTTGACTCCAAGGGTCGAACAAACATCCAAAACTAGTAAAAGGAGAGTGGTACCCTTGGAGCACGGAGGTGCGTCCTGAAGGGCACGTCGCATAATAAGAAAAAAAAACTTGTGTCAATAAATCTAGGAGGCATAGAAAACATTGAATTGATTAGACCTTGTTGGATTAATTTAATTAATTAAATAGGGAATTTATTAACTATAAATCCCCATAAAAGCCTAAGCTTAACTCTAAGACTAAGAGTAAGTCTAAGTTTAGTTAGGGGACTAAATTAAATATTTAATAAATTAAAAGAGTAAAGATAAATCATTTTAAGGAAAAATGAGAAAAATCTAAAGATTGAATAGAATTCACATGTGTGCATGAAAATAATAAAAAGGGATTTAAAAAATGAAATAATTAAAAATATGAGAGAATAGGTGTACTAGAATGACATCTAGAGTCAAGCTACCATTAGTCTAACTAGAAGAAGACACATATTCCAACTGTAATTAAAATATAGTTAGGAGACACGAAGCAAAAACTAAGAGAGAAAATAGGAACACATTGGGGGATGTGAGGAAAATTGACTTTTTAAATAAAAAAAAATTTGTAATTACTTGTGCAACTCGGGGAGAGTGTGACCATTGGGTGAATAATCCTAATTTTTTTAATAAAAAAATTAATTAATTGTGCATGTGTCACTGAGAAAAATTCCATAAAACAAACTATGTACAAGGAAGTAGGGGTATCTTATTCTTGGTAAGATTATGCTGCCAAAATTACTGTGGACTGTGTTTTACTTGTGAGAGTTGGGATACTAGGCTTGAAGAAAGAGTGGAATGTCTTCCTTGCGAAGAAATACTTGGAAGTATATCCCTTTGCGGCTCGGCTCGAGAGGCTAAGGGGAAAAAAGAGTACCCCTAACATTGCTGATAAGATTCTTGAATTATAAGGAAAGGGAAAGAAGAAGCAACCATCCGTGAAAGATCAACATCAACCGACAGCCATAGTTACAATATTTTATTTGGTTATTATACCTTTCATATGTTGGATAAATTGTTAGTAAATTTGATTGACAGATAAAAGAGTAATTATGTCTGAAAAGTATTGGGACTATTGTAAACTGAATTACAATTGATTTAATGCGTGCAAATTTTCGATTATTTTTTATATTCGAATCAAAGTTTAACTATGAAATATCTAACTGGTATGACTAGTTTCATGTGCATTTTTGTGATGGATTACCGATTTCTTAAATGTTGCTAGTGATTGAGATTTTTAGGATTTGTTTTGTAGTTATTTTACCTGTTGAATGATTCGAATTTATTGGAGCTGGGTCTAAAAAATTATGGGAATAGATTCGTGCGTTTACCATGCGAAACAGATTCTTCCTTAATTCATTTGAGTTGTAAATATGCGTATCACTGTAATTTTTATCCATTGTCTAGCGTGTAAGATATTGGGCGATCAAACTCGAGGAGTTAGGAAAGATAGAATTTTTATTTATTCTTTTGGGACTTGCACTTTTAGACACTTTTTAAAATCTAAATTGTTAAACTCTGAAGAATCACGTATCTGTTTTTTTCACGCTAAATTTTAGTTATTTTATTTTAGTTATTTTACCTTCTTGCCTTTGTACCTAGCGTGCCTACTCGTAGCATTTCAGTGTCGATTGAGTTTTATTTGGCTTCTTTCATGCTGGTTATTAAATTTTTAGGGGATACGAATTGCTCGGAAACTTCGTTGAGAATTTGTGAACTTCGTCTCTTCATGAGAAGATATGTTAGAGAGACCGATGAGAAGGTAGGCTAGAGAGATCTTTATCGGGGGAATTTCAGTGGTGAGTGTTGGCATGGATGTTGGAACAATGCTTATAATAGAATTGATTTGGTTGGTTGAAGATTTGTTGAAAGTTGTTGAAAGATTCTCTTAACCAAATAATTAGATCTGATTCCAATTATATATATCTGTAATATTGTGTGTAATACATGTAATAAAAATTATTATTTGTGTGTATAATCATGTGCTATGACTACTCTCTTGACTTTTAACTATGAGATCGGTCCAAGTAATGGATTCTTGTGATCAGAAGTTCACAAAATTATATCTAAATCAGAGTTGGGAGAGGAAACTTGTTACACTTCACAAGATCCACAAGATCATTTATCTGCTAGCTGTGTAACCACTGTACTACCTTACTAGCACAACCACAAGTCACTCGTGGATGGTGAACGTTGAAATAATCGAGCCCTGGGCATTAAATAACCGTATTAAATAACCGACGCGGTAAGAGATCCAGGCAAGAAAATCCCACCCAGTAAATAATAGTTGCAGTAAAAATAGAGACTGGTGAACTTGGGCTCTCTAGAAAATGAAATGTTAATCACTTAAAGGTGGCAATCAACTAGCCATCATAGTAAATTTCAAATATGATTAAGTAAAAGTAAAAAAATAAACATGTAAAAGGATATCTTTATAATAGTGAGGAAGTTAGTGATTGAAATCACAAACATTGATTTATTGGGACAACTAAGAATATTCCAGCAATATTTAATCTTATCCATACAAAAGTGATTAAACACTAAAAACATATTAAATGTGCCCATTTTCAATAGATGTACCCTTTCGACCTAATTATTAATACCAATAGTTGTCCACATTTGCAAATTTTGCTTTTTGATATTTCTCCTTAATTGGATGCAAATTTCTTAGAAATTCTGCTAGGGTCGGTTACCACCAAAAGTTGTTTTTATTTTACTCTTTGAGGTGGTTAGTTCATTAACTGAAGATTGAGAAGAACTTCTCACTTAAAATGTTAATCTCTACAGGAGTTTAACAGACTCCTTTGATGTGTTTAGACACCTCTCGTCATCGTTTTATACAGAATTGCGTAATACAGTGTTCCAGTTGATTAATTCTGAGCAGATGATTGGTTCGTTGTAGCCACCGGTGGCAATCGAATCGATCGTGACTTACTTTCACTTGAATCCTGTATTTGAGATTCCTTGTCTTTGTAAAATCTATTAAACAGATTTTCGTTCCTCTGACTACGCTGCGTCAATAAATATTTTAAAGGTTTTGTTTTAGAGCTAAACTTCCAGTGTTGTGTTAAGACTTTATTACGGGTAACTTGAGGTATTTGAGAATGTATATCTCTTGTATCCTTAGCCTAGTTGGAAAATTCGATAGTTGTTGGTTAATATTATTAACTTGTTTTCTAACGAAAGGAAATTCGATGTTAGGATGCTCTTAGCTTATCTTGACATTTATGACTTCGATAGCTTAGTTGTTAGTTATAGTTTAATTTGAGGATTAGTTTTTAAATCAAAATTTAGTCCTAAATTATGGTATGTACAATTTATAATTATTAACCTTATATTAAAGGTATGGATTAAATGTTATAAAATGTTATAAAGACAAAAGTTTGGAGTAATAAATTAATTTTTTTTTTTTTTTTTTTTATAAATGTATGTACAATTTCTAATTATTAACCTTATATTAAAGGTGTGGATTAAATGTTATAAAATGTTATAAAGTTTGGAGTAATAAATTATTTTTTTTTAATAAGAAGAACAATAATGGAATCCCTTGATATATTGATTTATCATTAGAGTGGTGTTAAACGCCATCATTTGAGTAATGGTTGTTGTTAAAGTTAATTGAAATCATGTTTCTACAACTATTAGAATATCATTAATAAGTTGAAGTGTAGTCATTCTTGGTAAGATATTTTTATATCTATACATATAAAGGAAAAGGGATATCTAAGTTTTACCTCCATTTGTACTTGGGGAGAATGACAACTTGGGAAACTAATGTTATTGCTCCACTCGTCCTTGTGATCTTTAAGTGAATTATTGTTTGTAATACTTTAAATAAAATCTTACTTTTGTTTCTTAAAGTGTCATATTACCTAGTTAAGGTTTAATGTTATTGCATGGCAAGGGTGTAGTTAAGGTATTTAGTTTTCTTATTGTCGTTTCATAATTAAAATGACAAGAAGGTTTACACTAGAGTAAAATAATAAGGTGAATTGGTGGAGTAATTTCCTATGTACTTAGTAATCATACTTTGGTATGGTAAGGATTATTTAAATAGATAAACACTTGGTTGTTATCTGATAATAGATTAGTATATAATATATGGATAGAACTCTTTCATAATTACTTGTTTTACATTTTTGCAATTTTTATTAATATTGATGATGTAATGGTGTACTTTACATGATTGGTGCTTCAATGGTTGTAAAATCATGGTAGATTATACTCTATGATTAAGAATTTATGAAGTGTATTGTTGATGATTGGGTCATGAAATTCAGGTACAATTGTGGTTAAGGGAACTATATATTTATGTGTTCTTTAGAACAGTCGCTAGTCCTGAGACCTTAAATGGTCAAAATCAATTGGATGAATCCTGGACTTGAGCATTGATTATGTGTCTTGGAGGTCGTAACCTTTCAGGATAGGTTAGGCGGATAGACATGTTGTTTATATAAGTAACATTGATTTTGTATCTTGATTTATTGTGTAGTGATGTGATGAGATTATTAGGTGCAAGTTTTGATGTATGTTATTGTCACTTGTAACTTGTTTTAAATGATGTTCAAACTTTTTTTTTATTGTTGTAGTACTCACTTGTTTTTTTGTCATAATGCAGTGGTCGTTACAACTACACAGATATATTTTTCCATAAAGCAGGTGGAATAGAGAGAGGTTGTAGTGCTCTTGGAGCTTTCACTATTTTTTCTTTGTTGCATTGTGAAAGATGCAATTTAGCTACAAACGTGCATATATCCTTCTTCATGCATTCCTATAAAAATTAGCGTTCGATCTATAAATATGTTTTATGAAAGCCAGAATGTAATGTTGATGGTGAGGCATGGAGTTCAGATAGCACAGTGCATTTAAAATTGAACTATTTGATCAAATACAAGCGGAATTTACAATGGAGATTCTCATTTTTCCAAGTATATCTATGAGATGCATTAAAATCATGTTGCAATTGTTGGATGAAGTCGTAAGCTTTGGAATATTGGAACCATTCATGGAAAACTGGTTTCAACCAATCAACTACAATGGAGAGTGAAAAGATGGACCCTTCCTCTCCATATTTCCTGGAAAGAGCATCAACTACCATATTCTCTTTTCCCCTTTTATAAATGACCTCATAGTCATAGAAAAACATTTTGGTAACCCACATTGTTTGCTTGAGAGATGAAATATGTTGCTCCAAAAAACATTTGAGGCCACAATGATCAGTTTTAATTTTGAAATGTTTCCCAAGCAAGTAAGGACACCATATGTTCACTACGTGCAAAATGGCCAGCATTTATTTTTTCTATGTTGATTTTCCCAAGTATCTCTCACAAACTTCTTTATTAGTAAATGCCAATCGTCTACCTTCTTTCGTGAAAACTGCACCAATGCATTTTCCTTGAGGTGTGACACTCCAAAAAAAAATTCTTAGTAAAGTCAGGTAGATATAATACTGGAATGGTACACATAACATCTTTCAAATCTTAGAAGACTTGATTGACAACTGCATTACAATTAAAATCATTTTTCTTAAGGTAGTGAGTAGGGCTGTAATTTTTCCGTAGTTATGGATAATTTTTCGATAGTATCTGATCAAACCAAGGAAGACTTGTAAAATTTTAATATTCTTAGGACATGGCCAATCTTTAATAGCCTCAATTTTCTTGGGATCTACTCAAACACCATCCTTACTAACAATAGGGCCGAAGTATTCCACTTTTTAGGCCCCAAAGGCACATTTGGACCATTTGAGAAAGAGTTGATGATGTGAAAGTAGTTGTAAGATCTGATCCACGTGGGTAAGTGTTGACAAGTTAAAATTTGCCCAAAAATGGAAAGGGGTACTCCTCGGTATAGGGTCTCCAATAGAATATACATCATTTATATTAGGAGTCCCATCCAGAATTTGTCCTGGTTGCCACTTGTTATTGTCTTTTCGTTTTCTTACCAATTACGGTCCGATGTATCAATGGGGCGGATGGATGGTGAAAATGCAATGCAAAGATGTATATGAAGACTATGTATGAAAACATGACTAATCAATCACTAATGTATGCGAACATATCCTAGCTAGGAGCACTCTAGAGTGACCAGTGAGTTATCAATGCGACCAAAATCTTACACAACTTTTATATAGTTAGCGATAACAAAAGAGAAAGATTGGAAGCAAGTACATACAAATGTATATAATCAGATTAGTCTAGATCCAAACAAAGTATATGATAACGACCCACAAATCGCAAGGCATTGAAATATTCAAAATAACATCAATAACTGCAGAATGACAAAGATTGTGTGAGAATCAGTTTGTAACAAACAAGCATTCTTACATTCAATAGAACCTGTTAGCACTAGAAGTTTCTCTTGGACTGCTCAAGTGAAAGCCTTGCACATCATGAATAAAAATGTTTGATTGGATAACTTGGGTTTTAGGAAATTATGAGAGTGGTTAAATTAAGCAAGAAAGCAATGAAACCATTGGGCATGGAGTTTGTGAAATCTAACAATCTTCACTTAACATCCTATGGGCAACAAAACAGGTCAAATAAGGCCCTAGATCAATTTTGAGATCAAATAAGTGTGAATTAAGAAATCGAGAAAACACTATGTGTAGTTAAGGATGAAAAGAAAAATGCTTTCAGTTGTTGTAAGAAGAATCTTTAATAGTTGTTAGAAAACCTTCCAAAACATCACAGAATGAAAGAAATGTGTATGTGGCAGCTGTTGTAATAATCCTTATCACAACATACTCAACACAAAATATGTTCATACAATCCTTATACAAACACAACACATCCAGTAAGAGGAAAATAGAAGAAATATGATAACACATAAAGAAAAAGAATAACTGATCAAAAGTCTTACTCATCAACTGAGATCTTTGCATAAAAAACTAAGACAATTCTTTGAGGAAAACATAGAGCTATCATGCCCTGCAACTCATGATAATTTCTTGAAAACCTTATAATAGACCTCTCGGGTTTCTCGTCTCCCTCTTCTTCCTCTTCTTTACATGTGCATATATAGAGAGATATGCCCTCAACACTCAAGACTCGATTCATCAATATTTATTTCTAAAAATAGAAAAATTGTTACAAGGACTAACACATGTAAACACTAACTAATTCCTAGGAACTAGTTAAACAAAAAACATTATAAGTCAAAAGATGTTGCTCAAATCGTCTCGAGTACCAAAGATGTTGCCTGAAAAACTGGAAAACCCTGCCACATGTTGCCTAGTTGGTAGGGAAACGTTTTCCCTCATATGCCACATGTAGATGTTGGAACATTGTCTCCTGTAAATGCCTTCTATAACTGATCTTTTTGTACCACCCAAAAATTTGGTAGCGCACCTCTTAATTTCATAGTGCACTGGTATTTTTGGAGCCTCCTCGTGGGCTTCTACTATGACTCTATCAATTGCTTCATGCATTCTTTGATGCCACGAATTACTCTGATATCAACTCCATAGTGCATGTTGCGTTCCTAAACAAGATTATTTCTTTCAAGCTTTTGATCAACACTTTCCTTCTTATCCATTTTGTAGTTGTTTCCTCCTTTGAATTTTTCAAAAGTGATGTGAAAACAACTAGATACGATCTAGGAGAAGAGACTTTAATTATGTGCATATCTTCACTTTGGACAGCTAACACTTATTGAACAGAGCTAACTTAGTTGTTGAAAGTCAGGGGATTCAACATCTAACAGCGCCTATGTGGACCAAATTAAGCTATTGAAAGTTCTGAGTTTTTCAAATCTGTTCAAAATTGTAAATAGAAATAGACACACCAAGAGGTATAGATCTATTTATGATATATAATAATGTAACATAATATTCATAACCTACATTGAAGATGAGTCCAGGATCCAATGTAGCAGTTGGATTCACAAATCTACTACTCATGCCAAAAAGGTGTAGCTAGAGTTTCATCAACATCTCGATTATTATAGGAATGTTATGCCATTATTGGTAGAAAATACTCTTGAATGGATATAAGACTCAAGCCTTGAGACTTTAAAATCTTTGATACTCGACACCAAATTCTTGGATTTGTTTGACATGGATATTTATAAATGAGAGACACCCCGAAAGTAAAACAGAATCACTTCTTCCACGGTAACTTCGATTCACTTTCCACCAAATCGTCTGGAAAAGGTGCATTCCTCCACAAATCTAGTCGTAATAATACCTGGCGCATTGAGTCACCTCTTTGCATTGTTGATTGTTGTGACTACCTTTAGAACTAATGTTGAAGATCTGCCTTTACAGACTTAACACGAACTTTCTACATGCATCTAGAACTTGCTTTCTTACTCAATATTAAAGTGTCTTCTTTGTATGCATAATATGACATGACCCTTTAAATCTGCTACTTTGAAAACATGTAGCACCTGTTATCAATACCTATCCTTGAGGTATCATTTCTGGGGCTTAACACCTATATGGGCACATTGAAACTATCATTTTTTGTTTGATTATTTTTAAACTCTACTCATGAGACATATTCCCCACACATCGAGATTTTGAAGATTATAACTTTTAAATCTTCCACTAGTTGTAGAAATTTTAATACAAATTATGTATTGCCTAGATTCTCCTGATCGAACAATTATATGCCACTGTTAAATAAAAAATCGTTTCTACAAATATTCTGTGGAATTTAAAACACGATCGCCAATTGCAATATCAAGAAGAAATATCAATCGCACATAACACATGTGTTTTTCTAGGAAAGCATAAAGTTAAAAACCCCACTATCATATATTATGTATATCATGGATCATGAAGCATTCTCATACAAAAATATAATCCAAGAGCTCGCATTACAATACAATCGTCTCACACTATCATACAAAAATCATCAATTACCTGTGCCAATTCTCTGCCTCCAAACAACCTACCTCCTCTGCGCAATCCCTGCAATTGAAAAACCTTCAAATGAATTCGAATTCCTCTTGCCTATGCTATGCATTTCTTATGGGAACATCCACTGTGTGTGTGATTGCATTAGTGCACTTTACTGAAATCACAACTGATAGCCAAAATGTCCCTTTCACCTGTTATCTCAACTGGGTCTCCACTGGATCTGACATGCATGTAGTTAATAGTGGTAAATATTCAGTTGCATGTGATTTCACTGATTGTGAATTAACTAATAATTAATTCACCAAACTCTCACTAGCGTAAGTTCAGTTACAAGTAGTACAATTGAGCTTAACTCACTTAACTAATTTAAACTACTTTAAAACTCACATAACTACACTTATAATTATGTTACAACTCCAAATCACTCATTTATAACTAAGTTGAATTTCCTGTCCCACCAGTCAACCTTTTAACTCGAATTTCCTATAGTTAACTGATTTTTTATTTCAGTTAATTATTTCAAGTAATTATGAGATAATAGATTAATATTTATTGTTCAATTTATTTAAGGGAAAAATATATTAGACACACATTTCTTGTTGACTTTTCAACACTCCCTCTCAATAAGAAAGGGATTATCCTTCACCCCAATCCTGTCTCTATAGTATTCGAATTTTCTCCTGGTCAACGCCTTCATCAGAATGTCTACATCCTGATATTCCGTAGGAATGTACTGAAGCAACATGATCTTCCACTACACACAATCTCTGAGATGATGATATCAGATATCTATATCCTTAGATCTATCATGAAACACAAGATTAATTGAGAGTTTAATGCAACTCTGATTATCACAATGAATCACAGTCGGATCTAAATGAGAACCTAACAAACCAACCAATATCTTTCTCATCCAGATAGCCTCGCATACAGCTTGACTCACTGCCATGTATTCCACTTTCGCTGAATAGAGTGCCACGGATCTCTGTTTCCTGCTGTACCAAGAAACAGTTGTAGATTTGATACTAAAGATCCCCCCTCATGTGCTCTTTCTATCTATTGGGTTGCCCACCCAATCTTCATCCGTGAAGCCATGCAAATTCACCTCATCCTTCTATCTGTACCAAAATACATACTTAGATGTGCCCCTTAGGTATCTCAGGACATGCTTACCCGCCTTCTAAAAGAGCTTGGTAGCCTTAACCATCGCTTGACTCAGCTGGTTAACCACATAGCAAATGTCCAGTCTCGTGTTCACTAAATACATTAGCGAACCCACTAACTGTCGATAGATAGTAGCACCCACTACCTCTCCATACGTACCATCCTCTTTCCTCCAGTTTCTTGGAAGAGGAGTATCCATGGGTTTCCATCCCTCCGTG
>JASDQU010095245.1:7432-21799 GCA_032191745.1 Picea mariana | reverse complement strand
TCTCCCTTGGACTTGCCCTCCTGAATAGAAAGAGCTCCCCATTGAGGTGACATTGGGTGGGGAAGCTCCTGTTACGCCGGTCTTGCCCTTGACTCAAGCTTTTCAATATTTCCTACAAACCGTGCGATAACAGGGACGTAGGCTTTAAGTGAAAAAGGTGAGTAATAAATTAAAAGGTGGGTAAAGTGTAGGTAATGGTTAGGAAAGGGTTAGGAAGGGTTAGGTGGGATTCATCTCAATTATTGACACTTACTTCACCCGATTTGACTAACTATTACAAAATTGACATTTGCCCATGTCCTGGGTTTGGCAATTAAAATTGTCGTTTTCTGAAAAAACTCCTAAAAACTTAGCAAAGACTGTCCAACTGAGTTGAAACTTGGTCCATGGGTGTAGGGGGTCTCATTATCTTTCTTTTGAGTACAAATACCCCTATAAAAAATCTCGGGACCTAAGTTTTACATTAATTAATTCCCAACTTTAAAATAAACCTAGCTAGACTCGAAGGAATTCCGCGAAATTTTGTGTGTTGTCTTACATGGTCATTTACAACATTCCTAAACACTAGCTACCTAAGAATGACTTCATTAGAAATCCTTTCACCACTTTGAAGGATCTATTGCTAGTGAGAGTGAAAAACTCAAGGGAGATTAACCTGGCTGGTTAGGCCACATTAACCTCCTGAGGATTAAAAACACTCAGTGAAAGGAACTCTCCTAATGAAGAAATCCTAAGGCAGCTGACCTAACCATGATCCATTTAGACCTATTACAATATTAACCCACGCAGGGGTGCGGTAATCCCGCTTACAAAACTGTGTGCTGGAACAAAAAATGCCCTGTAGAACCAAAAAGTCTTCGACATGTGTGCATCTGTTGATGCATATCTTCATGGTACATGTAGTTGACCACCTAGTTGAAGAGGCGGTCAATAGTTGCTAGGTCTCCTCTACCTGTATAGCCCTCTAAGTCTTGTTTTCTAAATTTTCAGACAAGGAAGGGGGTACAAGGTCCATTTGTTGTACACACAACTGAGCATTCATAGCACGAGTAGAACACAAGGCATCCTCCAAAAATGTCGCAGGAAATAATGAAATCTGTTTAAATGGCCATCCTAGCTTCTCACCAAGGTGCTTGGATGCTTATTCACAAACCTGATCATATGTCTCTTCATCGATGACCTTGCCATCGGAGTAATTTTGCAAAATTAGAAGTAAGAGGGAAATATCATCTTTACCCTAGCTATCATCCTCATTATAACCAGTAGAAGACCGAATGACTATAACCACAGGAAAATTCGCAGTTGTATTCAAATATGGAGTTAAGCCCTATTCTCCAAGCTAGAACAAATTCAATCCGTCATGTTCAATAAGGTCAAATTTGAATTTCAGATCATGCATGCAGAATCTCCATGCAAGCCAAAGAAACTCAGTAACCACATTCACAAAAGAAATATGCGACCTGTCAACAACTGAGCATTGAAATGGGCCCATTTCCCTGATACTCGGACAATTTGTAAGAGCCTGCTCCTTAGTTTCAACACCTTTAAGGTTGTGCTGAGAAAAACAGCCTCGAACGTTCTAAAATGAGCCACTATCTAATTCAAACCATGTCACTCAAGGTCATCGACATAGGGATTTCTTACGGGCTCGTGGTTCACACGTTCCTGCAAACAATTTGCACATGAACCTGGTTCCGTGAACCATGACATTCCATAGCCTAGTTCTACATGCACAAAGTGATCCTCCAAACAAGGGCTGGTTGGAACCATGGGCATTTCCCCAGCCATTCAAGCTTGAGGCAATCAATTCCCTCAAATAGAAGTGAATGTGGCAAACCCGTGTGGTAGCTAGGCAAAGTTTGGATCTCAACTCGGACACAATTTCTGGTAACAGGTTGTCTAGTTGTCTCAAATTCGGACGCGCTGCAGACAATGGCCTATCCACCATCAATGGTAGCCACCTCAAAAAACACGCTGTATATTAATGTATTAATGTCACTTCTCCAAGAAGCTTCAGCGATACTTCCTTTTTCTTCTTGTGTGATGTCAAAAAGATCAACCCGCCATTCAATGTCACTGAGAAAGAATCGAAATCACCCCAGGCTGTTTTGTAGCAAAGGATCCTCGAATAAATACTTTTCCTTGGCCTGTTGTGCATGAATTTTACTATAAACCGTGTCAAAATACATAGCATAGGTGAGGGTGCCTTTATTCGTATCAATTCCCCAATTAAAACTGTTGGTGCAAGAATCCTCTCGTTAATTGACTTCAATAAGATGACAAGAATCTCCTTCTTCAAGATGAGAATTAGTCAAAGGGAGAGAGTTCTCTGTTTCTACCTCATCGGGTTCATGGCCAAAAATTGTCACAGGAACAATCCTGTGTTCCTCTTTCTAAGTGATCATAAGTGTCATATCTAGGAGGGCCCCCAAAATACATCGCATATGATCGATGATTGTTGCGCTGTAAATCTATGGTGTTATCATCCACAGAATAGTGGAAAGAAAAGTCCACTTCTTCAGCTTCAGGAAACCCTTTAAATTTAGACATACCGTAATCATTGTTTCCTTTAATTCTAGAATTCAAGGTGTGGGTAAGAAAATCGCCTTGTTCACTTGTGCAGCATGGATACCCACCTTCTTCAACGGGATGGAAATCAGCACTGTGTTCAGGATTCTTGTCAGGGAACAAGGAAACAGACCGACCACAGTAGTAGGCCTCTCCTAACCTTCATCACAAAATTTATCAGAGTTGGTCATGGGATGACCATCACGACTCACCATCAAAACGCTATCATTGTTTTGTTCAAATTCTAAATGCTTATCTGAGTTGATATAATCATAAATTCTTGTGGGTCTATCATATTCACTTCTTGCCCAAACAGATTTTTCAAATTTCCTAGTGCTGGCATGTCTACTTGCCCAAACAGATTTTTCAAATTTCCTAGCACTGGCATGTCTATCCATCTGGAAAAAGTCTTCATCCCTGTCATCGTATGTTAACCTTGTAGGCAAGCTTCCTTGTTGGTGGAAGGCTGCTGAATAGGGTGTACAACCGCTTCATTTTAAATGTTGATGAAGGCTTGATTTGTATGCAGTACAGCAGGCCTTTGGCCACCACAAGTTTCCAAACTTGTGACACTTTCTTCTTGTGCTTTATCAAAATTTTGAATGTGGACTGTTATCCCCTAGCCTAGGGATAACTAGGGAGATCACGTCTCGAGGCTCACAGGTTCTAGACATGGAGTATTGAGAGCGAGACGACTTGAGCATGGCCCCGGAGGGCCCCTCTTTTCTTCAATGTAGTCTGTTAACGCACAGTTTGTACTTGGAAGTAAAGGAAAGGTGAGGTAAAGGCAAACTGGCGAAACTAGAGAATATCCTACCACTGTCACCTCGATAGGATAACTCTTTCTATTTAGGGTGGTAGGCCCAACGGAGACGTCCCCGGTGACCTAGGCTTTCCCCCCTGGCAAGTCACCACCGATCAGAAAGTTCAGCTAATCAGCGAATAAAGATAAAGATAAGCAGAAGTGTACCTGCCCGGAACAAAGCAACAAGAAAACTATATATGTGCAAGATCACTTGTTGGTTAGTACTTCATATAATCAAGGACTTTCTGATATAAAGCAATTGACTGATAATATTGATGAAGCAAATCAATGATGTACAATAGCAATGATTACAATATACCACTTCACAATAAATGCTAAAGAAGCTTCACAATGAGCAATAATGATTTATCATCAATGTCAAATACCAACATTCATCAGAAGCAACGACTAGCCAATCTTTCAATTGCTCATACAAGGATTTAAAATGCTGTGAAGTATAACTATAATTCAAATGGATAATGGCAGAAATAGGGTTAGTAAGTTAGTCTAGGCTAGGGTTAGAAGATGTTAGCAATTGTTCAAAGGTATTGGTTGTTTGAAGTTTGTGATCAAGGCACTCAAGAATTAAGGTCTTAGATCAGTGCATTCATAGGGCAAATGGAGTCAAAGGTAGCAGAAAATGTTGAAGAAGCCAAATGATAATGGAGGGCTAAAGACAAGAGGGTTTGATGGTGAAGTGTTGTTGAGCCAAGGCTTCAACAATCAAACCCTAGGGGAAAACGGCTCCCTAAGGTGTAGAAACCCTAGGCCTTAGTGCGTTTTCCTCCTTCTTTATCTCAATGACAAGAATAAAAACAACTAGGATTGAAGAGCATAGGTAGGGTGTTGCAAAGGAAAGGCCCTAGAAATGTCTTCAATAGGTAAAAACTCCTTGGCACAATCTTAGCAGGGAATTAAAACAAGAACATCAACATGTGCTTCTTTCCTAGGGTTTCTTCCAGCAATTTCATTAACAAAATGTAAGCAAAACAATATAACCATTCAAGTAAGGGAAGGATTTGCAGAAATTCACTTACATTCACCATGCATTTATCAAGCCAAACCCTAGTTGTAAACCTTCCACCAAGAAAAATGCCAAAAATCACCAAAGAGAAGCCTCCTTCAACAAGTGCACCACAATTTCAGCCAAGACCCCTAGAAGGGCCAAAAATTTCAGACCTCACCAAGTGTTGAGTGAAAGATGATGAATAAAAGAGAGTTTTATCTCTCTTACTTATACAATAGCAATGACCTTAATTAAATTTTAGGTCACTAAAAGCCCGACAAGGCCAAAATACATAATAATATTGTTTTACATTAAATGTCATAATTTAAAACCCTAATCAAGAAAAAGTGAAGACGTCATTCCCTTTTAGGGTGACGTTGCCCTTTTAGGGCAACATGGGCCTCCTGGAGCAAAGCGTTAGCTCTCCTTCGGCCTATGGAAGTTGCCACACGTGCCAAACATGCCACAACTGCCTCCCAAAACTCCCATATCGTTGGATGATGTCATAAGATGTCCTGGGTGACGTCATGGTCCTTCCAAGGCCAACGTCTCAGTGGAGAGGGCACAACCCCCCCGGGTAAGGCTCTGTCAGGCTGCCTATGGTGGAACGTCCTCCTCTTCTCTGGTGCAAACCCTCTGATCTGTCTCTCCCCCCTGTTGGGGTCTCAACATCCATTTGATGGGCTTCCAGCCCCATGGAGGTCCGAACTAATCATCTCCCCATGTTTACGTGTCCATAATGGTACATGTCCATCGGGTATGATCCTGCACATCAACAGATACGCCCTCCATGGGCTCATAAGTCACAGGGATCATAGCAATGTCAATCACATCTAACCATCAATATTATTAAACATTTGCATAAAACCCCTTTTACCCAGTCAAGTGCTCAAAGACATTATACAAATCTGCAAGCCAAGTTTGGAGGAAGTGACAGGGCGTCCTATTGGGAAAATGCTCACTAGATGTGGGATGTTTCCAGAAGAAATCAAATCCAAGCCATGTGATTGGGTGAGGTGGTAAGGGATGTCTGGACAAGGGGTCCAGTGATAGCAGGGAAATGTATGGCTTACCTGTGGGTGCCTCTGTAGAGGGTGAGCTGCACCTGTCATGGATGCAAATGTTTCCAAGCCCATTCATGCATTTTATCTTTATTCTTTATTGCTTTTGTTTCAAGAAGCTAATCAGGGGATACTCCCTGGTGTGATGACCAGTGGTGACAATGTTACCCATAAACACTTTCACGGAAATGATAAAGCTAGCTCGTGATGAGACCCCCTTTCTCTTGGCTATGCTACCAAGAGCCACTACCCTGGACTAGTAACCAGTGGCTAGCAGTGTCATACCGCTAGATGCCCATGGACCTAATAGGCTGGCTCATGATGAGACCCCCTATCCTCTGACTAGGTCTTGTTTTATTATTTTTATGGGTCCCTCTATTTCTTGCTGAGAAGCCTTTTATTGCTTTCTCAGGGATCCTTCGGGGAAGCATTTCAAGGTTTCATTTTTAGGCTTTTATCTTTTGCTCGCTGCTTTTACCCTCTGGGCCTTTAGCCCCTTCTTCCCACAAGGTAAGGTGCAACCCTTAAATAATTGTCCAGCCAAATGCCCAGACCGGTGTAATGGGATGGATGAGCGGGAGAAAGATGGAAAGTGGTAAGTATGGTTGGAGCGGACGATGGATTCTCATGAATGCCCCCTAGTGGCAACTCAAAACCTATGGGCACAAGCTTACTAGGCATCCTATCATTCCCCACAAATATGGTCAAGTGGATAGGTATAAGATCCAAGCACTCGTTAGAAACAAAAAGAATTGAATGCACATATTCAAAGGTTTTGAGGATCAGAGTGACACATACCATGATACCCGNGGAGCAAGATCCACTTCTGCTACAGGACCAGGCCGAGGTGATGGATGTTGTTGCTGACAAAGTGGAGGCGCTAAAGAAAAGAAGAGATGGGCCCTCCAAGGCCATGCTCAAGTTGATTTGGCTCTCGGTACTCCATGTCTAGGACCTGTGGGCCTCAAGACATAATCTCCTTAGTTATCCCTAAAATGGGGGATAACATCTGGCTCCAACTCGAGTACATGTGCTCACCATAGAGCGCATGAGAATCTCAGCATCTCTGGCATAACCTGTAACCTGCTTGATCTCAACAGAAAAAGTCAGCAATCATTTGGTGTGGTGATATCACCCCCAGCTCATATATATATAACAAAAACAAGCATATATATAAGTGTGAAAACAAAGTATTCTACCATGAAATGAAAATGGTATATACAATGAATGAAAATGCCTACTTACCTGTACTTACCTGTTGGCTGGATGTTAGGTGTAGTCAAACGACCAGTGAAACCAATCCAACAATGCCCCACAATACTTGCCTTTGTGCTTCATCATAAACCAAAACAGTGATAAGTCAATCACAAAAATAACATGGGTTAAAGAATGTATCGTATCATCGGAAACAATAAAGTCTAACTCATGGACACGGGTGGGAGGGATAAAATCATTCCAAGTCATTCTCTGAAGAAAGTGCTAAATCCACTTCAGGAAGGGATCGTGAAAAGTCAAAGGTTGAGAAAACTGACTCAAAAGCTCTGCAAGTTGGCTACCTAGGACGTTCTCATAATCTGAAGCCCTGGAAGGGATTCACAAGGATCTAGTAGAAGACTGGAAAACTCCTAGGGGAAAGTTGAAAAGATGAGATGACAGACTTATTCTTCTAGTATTCAACCAACCCTTGGACTCTAAGGCTTTCCCTAGAGGAAGCTCAATACAAAAGACATATCCCCCAACTACACCTCTAGAGACACAACAAAGTAAAGTAATCGAAGTTGGCTGAAGAGAGTTGTCACAAGGTTCGTTCTTCAAGCAAACAATGTCCTTACTCCTATTAAGACCTAAGCACAACGGTGGTTGATAATCATCTTCATGGAATGAATCCAAGTCCTCAGAGGAATACTCATCAAAATGCTCGAGGTAAGACCGAAAATCATCAGGAAAACATGGTACTAGGTCATCCTTCGGTGTTTGAAAAGTATGAGTAAATATATCATCTCCTTGTTGCCACTGGTCAAAATCAAAAGTATCATATAGTGATAACTGTGAAGGCAACACTTGGAAATGACTCTCAATGTCATAAATGGGGTTCATATCAAAACCAACTACATCCTATTTACGTCTTTGGACATGTATGAACTCATTAATATCAACTATGTCACTATCTCTATCATAACATGAAGGATTTAGAACATTCAAAGGCTCATCGATATCCTCCTCATTTCCCGAGTTATAAAGTAGAGAATCATCAAAATTTTGGAGAGGAGGGTAACTTACCGTGTTGGTTTCTTCTTGTGCAGGAGCTTTGGGGACTTAGGTGTCTTCAACATGCATTATTGTTTCATCCTCATGAGTTGCTCCTTCATCTTCAATTGTACAACAAGGAAGATCTACTTCGTTCGAAGATTCCACTTCTCCTTCATTCTCTGAATCATGGAACAAGGTATTATCAAAATCCTCAAAAGGAAACCAACTAACCTCATTCTCTTCTTGTGGTGCAAGGGGAAAAGGCTCGTGGATGGCTTCGTCAGAGGGAGGATCACAAGTTGATACTTCATCATTTTTCTTAGGTTCCATCTCCTCAACCGTGTCTTCAACAGTCCTATGTTGATCTATGGTTTGTTCCCCTTCTTCTTGGAAATCAACAGTAAAAGTTTTAAGGGAAACTAATCTTTCCAAACCAAGATTGTCTGGGTTACCTTTACGGTCACTGATTTTGGTCCCTAGGGATAAAATGTGTTTCCCGTTGGACAAGGAGAGATTTACCTCGATTTGCATGGCCATGTTATAAGCTTCATTGAGTGTTTTTGGCCTCTTCTTACTTAGGAGGAACCCTAGATGTACCAAGAGTGCATTGGTAAAGAGATACAGAAGGTACTTGTCTTCAAGATGATGGTTTCTAGGAATTAGATATAGCAATATGTTAAACCTATCCCGAAAATCCCTGACAGTCTCATATTCAGTTTTTTTGCATACTCGAGTTCTTTTAGTAACGTTTGGATATCTTCCAATTTCATACTCCACTTTTTGAGAAAGGTTTCTTCTAACTGGTCCATAGAAGTGATGCTAGCAACAAGAAGATCATCATACCATTTTCTAGCATTCCCATGAAGAGTAGCAAAAAAATGTTTCATCACCAAATATTCAATATCATCACTGATAGGATAGAGTTGAAAGAAAGCCCAAAAATCACTCATGTGATAGGCGGCTCTTTCCCCATCACTACCAGTGAATCCAGGGAGCCACTTTTCATACTTTGGGGGCATTCGTTGGGGGTATCCCGGAATTTTACTCATGTCTAGGGGTTTGAAGTTTCTCGGGTCCCATTGAAAAGTCATGGTTGGCTTCGTCATTAGTGGAGTCGCTAAATATTTTTCTTGAAATTGTCAAAGAAATAAGGGAATCATCCTTAGTGGAGTTGCTAGGTAAGATTTGCAAGATAAAGACTCTTGAGGAAAGGCTTACCAAAAAAGTCTCGTCTTTTAGGAGAATTGACTCAGTGTTCCCCGGCAACGGCACCAAAACGTTAACGCACAGTTTGTACTTGGAAGTAAAGGAAAGGTGAGGTAAAGACAAACTGGCGAAACTGGAGAATATCCTACCACTATCACCTCGATAGGATAACTCTCTCTATTTAGGATGGTTGCCTCTGTTATCCCCCACTTTTAGGGATAACTATGAATATTATGTCTCGAGGCCCACAGGTCCTAGACATCGAGTACCGACAGCCAGATCGACTTGAGCATGGCCCTGGAGGGCCCATATTTTCTCCCTTTCAACGCCTCCATTTTTCCAACAGCAACAACATCCATCACCTTTGGCATGGTCCTGTATCAGAGATGGTTCTTGCTCCATGAGGTAATGAGTCTAGGTATCATGGTATGTGTCACTCTGATCCTCAAAACCTTTGAATATGAGCATTTAATTCCTTTCGTTTATAACAAATGTTTGGATCTTATACTTGTCCACTTGACCATGTCTGGGGGGAATGACAGGATGCCCTAGTAAGCATGTGCCCATAGGATTTGAGTTTCCCTTGGGGGGATTTCTGAAAATTCAACGTCCGCTCTCATCATATTACCACTTTTTCATCTTGCTTCCCGCTCATCCATCCCATTTCATTTGTCCGAGCATTGGGTTGGTCAATTATTTAAGGGTTGCACCTTGCCTTGTGGGAAGAAGGGGCTAAAGGCCCAAAAGGTAAAAGCAAGCTAGCAAAAGATAAAATCCTAAAAATAAAACCTCGAAATGCTTTGCCCAGGGATCCCCGAGAAAGCAGTAAAAATCTTCTTAGCAAGAAACAAGAGTGACCCATAAAAATAATAAAACAAGACCTAATCAGAGGATAGGGGGTCACATCACGAGCCAGCCTATTCGGTCCATGGGTACCTAGCAGTATGACACTACTAGCAGCTAGTTACCACGCCACGGTAGTGGCTCTTGGTTGCATGGCCAAGAGAAAGGGGGTCTCATCACGAGCCAGCCTTCTCATTTCTCTGAAAGTACTTGTGGGTAACACTGCCACCACTGGTCACCAGGCTAGGGTTGTGTCCCCTGATTAGCTTCTTGAAGAAACATAAATAAAGAATAAAAGGTATGAATGGGCTTGGAAACATTTTCATCCAGGAAAAGTGCAACTCGCCTTCTACAAAGCACCCACAGATAAGCCCTACATTTACCTGCTTTCACTGTGTTGCCATCCTAATACACACATGCAAATGTGAGCTAAGTCCGGCTCACTTAGTGTGTCCTTGGAGGCACAATGCCTAGGTTCAAAGCCCACGCTGTCGCTTTGGCTTGAACCTCTTTCGTCTAGGCTCACTCTTAGGGAAGCCAAGGGGGGTCATCCCTAGTTACTAGATAAGTTTTAGAGTTAGGTTCTAGGAGTTGATTTTAATTTCTTAAGGTTAGAGGGGATCTAATCTAGGATGCTAAGGCAGCAATGCAAGGTGCAAGGGTTAGCATGTAAAGAAAACCTTTTCCCTAGGGAAACTAAGACTAGTGCCTAAAGATTGGGCTTGGGGTCAACTAAGTTAAGGTGTTGTTCGTTACAAATAGATTACAATATTACTTACAAAAGAATAACTTGATCAAATAAATATTCGATACAAGATTTACGATTCAAAGAATGCTAAAATACAACAAAAAGCTAACCACTTTGTTTATATGTGTTTGTGCAGGATATAGAAAAGATTAAAGCATCACATAACATTATCATCAAAGCATCAAGACCATCATCATCAATATATCCAGAAGAAGATTTATAAAGTGAAGCACAAGTATCAAAGATGAAGATCAACAACTCTTAATTATTAAACCCACAAGTATTTAGAAATTTAGATTCAGGGTTGAGTTGATAAGATTTCTTAAGGTTATCAAATTTTATTAATCTTTCACCAAAGCCTCCTCCTCCTCCTCCTGTTGCCAAATAACTGTCGGATGCTCAATAAGTTTTTCCACCCTAGCTTCGCAGGTCAGCCCTAAGACAAGAGTACTTCCTGGAGAGGACACATCCTGTGCGTTGTGAGACGGTCCCTTGCCTACACCCTCCGTTGTTTTCCTCAAGTCTTGTTTTAGATGGTGAAGATGGTGGTCTAAGGTACCCTAAAGAGTCTATTAAGTTATTATATGAGTTGGGTAGACTTTTGGGAGTGTTTAGGAGTGTTTTAAGAGTTTTATGACACTTTTTAATGGTGGTTTAGTGACTTGGCCGAAACTCATTGAGGCCTTAAAAGTGTGTTGATTTAGTTAAAAATTTAAGAGCATGAACACATGTATATGTCACTAAAATTCACAATTAAGATAGCTTGAAAGAAAAACAAAAGGCAAGAACAACCCGCCAACCAATAGAAGATAGGCAATCACACTTTTATGTGCTTCAAAGCATTTAGTGTGAAAGAGAAAAAGATTTAGACGTGTCTACTTATCAACTCAAAAGAAAGAAGCCACTTCAAGCATATGGCATCAAAAGATCTATGCATTAAAGAGAAACACCATCTACTTATGAAGCATCAATGATTATAGATCTAAGCATGGAACACAAAGATAAACATTTAGTGAACTAAAAATGCATAAGATCTAGTTAAGTTGATTTAGGTGTCCAATAGGCTTAAGCTAGAGAATTATTTAGTGTATTAGATCTAGATCTAGGGTATTATAACTTTAAAGCACTTAGATCTTAATCACATGTTAAAACCCTAACCTAACCTTTTGGGATATTCCTCTCCCAACTAGGTAGGCAATTAATTAGCTTGCTTATTAATTGAGATTATTGAAAAAGGAAAGAAACAAGCAAGCAAGGAAAAGGAAGTAAGAGAGAGAAAAACAAACCAAGAAACAAGCAAGAAGCAAGCAAAAGGAAAAAGGCAACAAGCTAACCAAGAAGCAAGTAAGAAAATCCTACCCCACGTCCTAGGGTTTGGGAGATACCCTTTATCTCACAAACCCTCACGTCCGAGCAAGAGAGAGACAAAAAAAAACAAGATCTAGATCAAACCCTAATTACCAAAGGCACACACGTGGGAGGAGGCCGTACCCTTTTTCTCCCACAAATGTGAGCCACTACAAGCAACCGAAAAAGAGAGAAAAATGAAAGAAAAAGCTAAGAAAATGAAGGAGCAAGGTTGAGAAATAGCTATCGATTCCTTCGGGGGTCTTTGAGTGTTGTATGGATGCCTTTGGGTAGCCAAAGCCCCTCTCAACTAGATCTGAACCTGCAAAAACCAGCAAGTTATGCTTGCTGGAAATGACACACACAACTATACAAGTGAAGAAAAATCTTGCTTAGGGAGTCTCTTTGTAACTATTATTCACCATTTTACATCCTCCTAACTCATTATTACAATTTTACATTTTTGCCATGTTTGGACTTTAGCAATTAAAATTGTTGTTTTAGACTCACTGACACTCCGGGTGGACAAACCCATGGCTAAATTTGTCCGACTGAGCTGAAACTTGGTCCATGGATGTGAGGGATGCTATTCCATTTCTTTTGAGCACAAATAGCCCTATCAAAAGTCCAGGGACCTAATTTTTACAATTATTGCTCAAAAATAATTAATTAATTAAATAGTTAAACCTCCAAACTTATGGAAATTTAATTAGAAATTAATTAATTAAAAAAAACTAACTTAGACTCTATGAAATTCCGCAAAACTTTCTAAGATGTCTTGCATGGTCATTTACAATGATTCCCTATAATAGTTACCAAAATATAAACCCACTAGAACATTGTTCACCACTTTGGAGGAATTATTGCAAGTGTTAGGGAAAAACTCAAGGGAAATCAATAAGGTTGAAAAGCCCAATTGATAATCTGAGGATAAAAAACCCTTGGTGAAAGGAACTCTCCCAGTGAACCGATCCCAAGGTAACTAACCCAGACATGACTCATGCAGACCTATTACATTATTAACCCATGCAGGGGTCCGAAAATTCCAATTACAAAAAGAAGCGTTGGGGCCAAGCATGCCCTGTAGAACCAAAATCTTCGACAAACTTGCATCTAATGATGCATCTCTTCATGGAACATGGAGTTGACCACCTGTGTTGGAGAGGCGATCAACATCTGGCTCCACATGGAGACGTCTGTTTGATCTTCTCACTCGAAACGAAGAGCATACGAGAATACAGCACCTACAACAGAGTGCTCACCAATAACCAACATAAGAATACATATATACATGATTAAATAAACAAATGCTATATACAACATTTGCATAATGAAATAACTAAAGTACAACATTATTATTTTACAACAAATGAAACATATGATACATAAAAATTTATAAGTACACATTTGCATAATGAATGAAATAATACAAAAACAAAATATAAGGAAAAGGGTTAGAGATACGTTACAGAGGGTGTCCCTTTGGACACCAAGTTGCCCCTCATCTGAAGAAAAGTTTGAGTTGTTTCCCATTCCTCAGAATGTTAATGGGCTCACCATACAAATGGCTAAGATGAAAAGAATTTGGCCCTGCTATTTCTCTGATCAAATATGGCCCTGTTATCGCTCAGTTTGTAGTCTGGGTCAGGTAGCTTGAAAAGTAAGGACCAAACAGGCGTAACAGGAGCTTCCCCACCCACTGTCACCTCGATGGGGGGATCTTTCTATTCAGGGAGGCTAATCCCAAGGGAGACGTCCCTAGTAATCTGGGGTTCTGAAGGACAAAGGTTCTAAAGGATCAGGATGAGTTTTCCCTTCACAGATTACTGCCAAGAGGATAGTCAAGAAGAAGATAAACCACAGTAGAAGCACCTGTTTGCGAGACAAGCCAACAATAAAACTAATACATGCAAATAGTGGTTAATGCTTCAATTGTCAATGACTATCAATATGTAATACACATGAGCATAAATAATAGTAATTATTGACGAAGTCAATGATTGCAATAAAGGCTATGGCTATTACTTCTTCAATAAATCAAAATGATATAGCATCAATATAGATAATCATCCCTTGAATTAACACAATGCTTTAGATATCATTAAATGCTCACATATGACAGACTTGCTGCATCACTATACTAGAGGTGACGTCAGCCTAGTTCTAGGGTTAGTTTGATAGGCAAAGAGGTGGACGTTTTGCAAATTAGCCAATGAAAATAATCAACACTTCAATGTCTACTGCTAGATGACTAAGCCACAACGTTTTATATCAAGCAAGAGCTAAAAGGAGGCATTACGTCATCACAGATTAGGGTTAGTAAGACGTTAGGGTTAGTTAGGGTTTGAAATTTGAATAATTGAAAAGGTTTGTTTTGACACAAGAGACTCAACGTGAGAGTTCTAGACTAGTGCCTTAGGGTATAATGGAGTCAAGGAGCAAGGCTAAAGTCTCAGGAAGATATAAATTCAAGGACAAGAGAGTTAGGCTTTCTAGTGCTGCAATGGCAGGGCCACAAAGTCAAAACCCTAAG
>JASDQU010095243.1:1066-15702 GCA_032191745.1 Picea mariana | reverse complement strand
ACTGGATCAATCCTCCCACCTTAGGAAGCAATGGTCTCCATTGCATTGAGTTCCCCCATCAAGTGAGGAAACTTCTGCTGAATTTGGCCCTAGGAGAGCCACTTGCCTTAGTGTAAGAGTTGCTCTGCCTTGGCAACCTGATAAATATGGATCCTCTGCTGGCGAGTGCCCTTGAACTATGTGTCCACTATCTGATCAATGGATGCTTGTTCCATGTAGTCAGGGTTGAGCTCTGTGGGTGTCATTTGTTCTACGATCTTTGAGGTGTCCAATAATGGTGGAAAATATGGTCGAAGGATGTCCACATTGAACACTGGGTGTAGGCCAAGGAAGGGTAGAGTGTTGAGCTTAAAATCGCTGCTACCCATGGCCTTGGTTATAGTGTAAGGACCATAGAGAAGTGGGCGGAGCTTCCGATGGGGCCCTGTAAGACGCTCCTTCTGCAAATGTAACCAGACTTTGTCGCCAACTTGAAACTGGTGTGGTACCCTGTGTTGATCATGGCGCTGCTTGTACTTAGCATTGGATTTATGAAAAATATCCTAGACCTGTTGGAGGATGTGCTGAATCCGCTCAATGAATCTGGTGGCTTTTTCAATCATAGAATGATCATGGGAAGAGTCTATCTGTGTGGTGGCAAGAGGAAGTGCAACATGAGTGGATCCTAAGGGTTGGAATCCCAACCCCACCTTAAATGGGATATGGTCGGTGGAGCTATGGAGAGACCTGTTGTAACTGTGATGAACATAGGGGAGACTCTCGTCCCATGTACGTGGATGCTTAGAGTTGTACATGCACAGAATGTGCACAATCATCTAATTGACGACCTCTATTTGGCCATCTGTTTGGGGGTGGATTTTAGTGGATTTTGTGAGCTTGGTGTCCAACAATGACCAGAGACTCGACCAAAATGTGCTGAGGAAACTGCTGTGCCAGTTAGAGATGATGGTCTGTGGTATCCAAAAGTGGACCCACACTCGTTCGAAGAAGATATTGAAAGTATTTGTCACTGTGATATTCTTCTTGCAGGTTGTGAGGATGGCCATCTTTGAAAATCGATCAAYGACCACAAATACACAGTCATTTCCATGCTTGGCGGATGAAAGGCTAGACATGTAATCCATTGATATGGATTCCCAAGGATTCTCAGGAGTAGAAAGAGGGGTGTATAAGCCTTTCTTCTTGATGGCTGGCTTGGCAATGGCATAGGCAATGCAAGATCTGATATACTTGCGGATGTCCTGTTGAAGTTTTGGCCAATAAAAATGTTTCTGAAGAACAGACATAGTTTTCTCCATGCTAAAATGTCATGCCATCCGACTGTAGTGGACTTTCCAAATCAATTTTGCATGCTCTCTTGTAGGAACAAAAAGATGGCCCAGGTTTCATAATAGTTCATCCTGAATGTGATAATCAGTGACAATTGTGCGTGTACCCAAGAGATAATAGGTGGTGGTGAAGTCAGGATCTTGCTGATAAAGTTTGGGCCACTCAGATTCTTCGTGTCCACAGGAATGGAGCACATTGGTGAGTGAATCCACATGAGTTCATCTAAGGTGGTCAAAGACATGATTTGAGATACCTATCTTATACTTGATGTTGAAATGGAGCTACAGCAGGTAGGTGGACCACTTCCAATGGTGGTCGTTCTGCAATTTCCCCTGTGTCTATATGAACTGCAGAGGCTTGTGATCAGTGTGTATGATCATATTCTTTCCTAGAATGTAATGTTTCCATTGGTGACATGCTTGTACAATGGCATACATTTCCTTGTCATAGGTGGGGTATTTTTGTACAATATCTGAGAGTGTCTCACTATGGTATGCCATTGGATGAGTGTGATGAGTGAGAATTTTCCCCACAACATAGTCAGATGCATGAGTCTCAATATCGAATGGTTGTTGTAGATTGGGAAAGGAGAGTACTGGAGCTGAGCACAAGAGATGCTTTAGATCATTGAATGCTCATTATTGTTCCTTCCCCCACACGAAATTGGACCTGCCACCGACCTTGGTCACCTGGCTGAGGGCCCATGCAATATGGGAGAATCCCAACACGAACCGTCAGTACAAGTTGGCTAGTCCCAAGAAGCTCCGAATCTTGGTTAGTGTGGTTGGGGATATCCAGTCATGAATGAATTGGATCTTAGTTGGATCAATATGTACCCCATTCTCATCAACAATGTAGCTCAAGTGTTGGACCCTGTTCATGCCAAAAGAGCATTTTTCCAAGTTGGCATTTAGCTTGTGCTGCCGCAGAGTGCTCAAAACCTATTGAATAAGCCGCATGTGMTCCTCCCATGTTYTTTTGAATATGAGGATGTCATCCAAATATACCACYACAAAGGAGTTGGTGAAGGGTCTCAATAYATCATCCATCAATCTCATRAAAGTGGATGGTGCATTTGTTAAGCCAAAGGGCATGACTAKCCACTTGAAGAGACCCTCTTTAKATTTGAAGGATATCTTCCATACATCAGTTGGTTTGATGGGAACCTRGTGGTTGCCAGACTTTAGGTCAATCTTGCTGAATAAATTTTCCCCCTTGAGTTGGTCAAGAAGGTTTGSAATTCTGGGAATGGGGTACCRGTTCCTGACTGKGATTTTGTTTAAGGCTCTGTAATCAATGTAGAGTTGTTAGGTCCCATCCTTCTTCTACACTAGTGAAATCAAGATTCCGCAAGGGGAGGAGCTGGGTCTTATGTGCCCCTTTTGAATAAGCTCTTGGATCTGGTGCCTATTTTTGTCATTTTYGATTAGCGAGCGATGATAGACTGGTCCATTAGGTAGAGGTGCGTTATGGGTCAGATCAATTAGATGCTTGACTTGGCACTGTGTCAGAACCCCTGTAAGTGAGGAGAAGATGTCTCTATATTATTCCATGATCCCGTCCACTTGCTTCTGCTACAAAGAGAGGCTCTGTGTAGAGGCCACAKATGTGGCGGCGACCTTCTGCTTAATGTGAGCACAAATAACAAAGAAGATGAAATTCAACACTGTGTGGTCTTTATTCATACATATCATGATGCTTCCACAAATATGGATTTCCTAAATGAACATCAAAAACTTCAAGGGGAGCAATATCACATAGTACCTCATATTTGAAAGGCTGGATTCCGTAGGGAGACGACACTATTGGTTGACACAAAGATCTCTTCCTTAGCAAAGCCAGCCGATGGTGTAGGCCGGCGGGTGTTGTGTCATTGGCAGGTCCCGTTGCTTGATGACCTCTGCTGAAATCAAGTTATTTTGACTACCACTATCGCCAATGAAATGAAGTGGATCCCCTTTTACCCACATTTGCGAGTGAAAGAGGCATTCCCCTTTCTCTAGTTCTTCTGGTTCACTTGGCTGGACTTTGGTGGTAGAGAAAGTGGCACTGGGTTCAACGTCAATAATCCGCTTCCCTCCTTCAGGACTTGATTCAGAATCAAAATCGACCTCTGACTCGGAAGCCTTGTGCTCGACCATGAGTGACTGATTGGAGCGACATTCTTTGGTGTTGTGCAAAGGAATTTTATGGTACTCACACCATTTTCCTGTGTCCTTCTTCATCTTCTCATTACCCTTCTTGTGTTGCATTTTGGACTGGTTGTCCTGAGGGTGGCCATATCGACTTGGTCCCTTGTTGTGTGGGTTGGTGCCACCTTTTCCCTGCTTTGGCTGTGAGGGGTTTTCAGATCCAAACTCTCGCCTTTTCTACTTAAATTTCTGCTCGATCTTGACAGCGTATCTATAAGTAGTGCCCAATGAGGCGATGTACAAAAAATCCATTTTTTTTTAAATGTATCTGTGCAAAMAACCATGGTATTTGAGCACYAGATGATGCTCAGAGTCTTTGATACCCAATTTGGTGCAYAGGGTATGGAAAATATTGGTGAAATCTGGTACTRTCTGGTTCCTTTCTTGACGTAGGGTGGTCCATCTGGTGTACTGGTCCTCATAGCTTCCAAAAGGGTAGTATTGTTCTTTAATGGAATCTCGGAAGGAATCCCATGTAGGGGCCACCACAAACATTGCATATTCCTCTACGTACCTTTGCTCATAGTAAGTATCCCACCATTATTTAACATGGGGAACGACCTTGAGGAGTGCAAAAGTGATCTTTTCCCTATCGAAAAAATTGTGGACCGAAAAATACCCTTCGAGCAGATTCAACCATTTATCTACAACATCTACATATATCAGTCCTTCAAATAATGGAATATCAAAATTTACATGTACCTTGAAGTGGGTTGCATGGCCACTTGATGAAGATGCTTCTCCTATGGGCAACCGTCAAAGGATTTGCACGAAGTTGTCCATCATTTCATTCCTTTGTCGCGCGAGGGATTCTTCGAGCAAAATTTTAATAGGATCTCTTGCTCCATCATATTTAATTTTGTCCCCCATGGGTTGTTGTCAAGATCAACGTGACCGATCTTGCAATGGCTCGATTGGTTTGATTCCCAACTTCTTGTACCTAGATCTTGTTGGGGACATGCATGAAGAAAAATAAATGAAGAGAAGACCGCTCAGATACCACTGATCCAGATTTAGGAGTAGAATGAACTGATTAACAAACTAAATACAATAAACATGAAAATATCAATAATAACACAGATATCCAGTGAACAATATATTCTATTGAATAATGAAATAGGATGAAACTGTAAAACTGCAGAACTGAAACACTTGCTCGAATGGTGGTAGCTATCTCTGAGAACAGATGTGGCTGCTGCGCACATCTGTCTGAGTAGAATTAATTACAATGAGGACCTAGAGGCCTTTTTGATATTACTCATGAATTCCAAAACCCTAGACATCCAAAAACCTAACCCTAGGAGGTGACATGTCAAAATTCACGTTGGCCCCTATGGGTAAGTTGGTACCTCAACTTTCGAGGGTCGTAACTTTTGCATATGACTTCTATTTTAGGCACGTGATAGCCCGCTGGAAAGGTATTTTAGAGATCTACACATTCCTTCATCAAACTTTGACTCCATCCACAGTTTGACTGTGGCGAGCCAAAAAAACACTATTTAGGCCTCCAAAACGGCCCTGGAAGTACAACAAGATGTGTTGACATGAAAACATACAAAATAATCCAATTGGATTAGGTGAGAGGCCACCAATATCCACCTGGAAGATGTGTAGGGATTCATAAAACCCAAGAAGTGTAGAACCCACAATAACAAAGAAGTATAGAAGAACATGTTGACCTAAAAACAGACAAGAGGAGCTAGTTGGAATAGGTGGGTGGCCACCACTAGCCAATTGGATCACACAACAAATTTTTTGAACCTATTCCTCCAGGAGCACCACCAGATAGTGGGTTTGAGCACATTATAGAATTGGAAGAGGGAGAAAAACCTGTCATTACCACTCCTTATAGACACCCAAAGAAGTATAAGGACAAAATTGAAAAGGTTATCAAATAACTTTTAGACATGGGTCACATCAGGCCAAGTTTCAATCCTTTTTCATCTTCAGTGGTGTTGGTGAAGAAGAAATATGGGACAATGCACATGTGCATTGATTATAGAGCATTGAACAAAAAGATTATCAAGCACCCATACCCCATCCCTAGGATTGATGAGCTATTAGATGAGATTCATGGGGTTGTATACTTCACCAAGATAGACTTGCGCTCTGGCTATCATCAGATAAAAATGAGGGAGAAAGATGTACCCAAGACAACCTTTAGATGTCATTATGGTCACTATGAGTTCTTGGTTATGCCCTTTGGGCTAACTAATGTGCCAACCACCTTCCAATATTTCATGAATCATGTCTTCAACAATCAATTAAAGAAGTTCCTCTTAGTATTCTTTGATGAATTGTTCATTTATATAAAAACGTGGGAGGATCACCTGCAATATGTAGATCAGATCTTAGCCATCATGGAGGGACAATATTTATATGCTAAAGAATCAAAATGTGAATTTGGGATGACAAAGATTCTCTATTTGGGACACATCATTGGGGTGAAAGAAGTATAGGTACACCAAGAGAAGATACAAGCTATACTTGGCTGGCCAACACCTAGAAACCTCACCGAGTTGAAAGGATTCCTTGGTATCTATTGGTAATGTTCCCAAGACAACTTTTTTGCTGGAAACACTAACTGCTCTTTATTAACTGTTGTTCGGATGTGTGTATGCAGGTTTGCTCTTGGAGTTGAGTTTAGGGTTTGTTTACTCAGTTATCAAAAATATGAACATAGATCTGAAGATGCATCATAAATAAATACAAGATATAACAAGAAACACCAGATATGGAATCAAACAACACAGATCTGACCTTTATTTAGATAATATGAGAAACCTGATACAATAAAACTGCAGATCTGGAAGAATAATAGACAAATCTTCTAGTTGGAATATGAGTTGCTACAAAATGATCAAGATTTAAGATACAAGCCTCCCAAGGTTGGATAACAAGTTGAAGAACAATACAATATTAACTTCTTTCCCTCCAGGGTCAAGTCCAAACCCCCCTAGCTGAAGTTACGCCCTCCTGGATAGCTGTGAAGGTCCAATATTTCAGCCCTGCTTCTAGAAGCTCCCAAATATTACAAAACTATTTTGAATGATAGATCAGGGTAAGGTAAACCCCCTCCTGAAGTACCAAGATGAAATACCAAGATATTCTCCTCGAAAGACTGAAACGTCAAACTAGACTGCACCCTTCTGAAGACTGTAGAGACCCAATAATTTGGCCCTATTGATGGAGGCCTCAAAATACTTTGAAACTCTCTATAATGTAGATCGAGGCAAGGTGAACCCCCTGGTGAAGTCTCTAGCTGAGATATAAAGTTTTTCCCTGCCAAACTAACTAGATCTATTTCCCAATAGTTCCCTCGTTCTCTCCAATTCTTTCCAATCTCCAGAAAATCAAATGGCAAGTATAACTCTCTCAAAATACACTAGAGATGATGGCCAAGGCCCTGCAGAGAAAACCAAAGTGTCCAATAGTCCAAAATCCTTCTCAAACTCTTGGATCAAATCTTCCTTCTTCCAATGGTGCACCCCCTTGCTGAAAACCCCCAAGGTTACATCCTGCTGTTGCCCTGGATGGTTGATGGTACCTGTAGCTATTGTAGAATGGTATGGGTGGAGTATTGCATCCCCGAGACCAATCTTGGAACAAGTGAGGTGGGATATTTCACCACCGAGTTTTCCTCTAGGGTTTGTATTCTCAAAACCCTAAAAAATGTTGTGCTCTAGAGCCCAAAAGAAAAATGTAATAATAATCCAAAAGTGAGAGAGGAGTGCGCCCTTCCTTTCCTTTATACCTCCAATATGTTTCTTTGTTGAGTTAGTTAACCCCAAGGGTTAAATCCTAGCTTATCCTCATGTGTTATATTCTTTCATTGAGTTACCTTTTCTTTCCCAAGTCAATTTAATATTATAATGTTGAGTTTAGCTGATGGTTTTTAGCTAACTTMTCCCCATAGTGAATGAGACTATAGTATAGTGGGGATGACTAGACTACYGAGTCTCTCCAAMCCTCTTCATCAATAGGTGGGGGACATTACACTGTTTTTATTACAAGAGGTTTGTCAAAGACTTCTTCCAACTTTGCACACCCTTGACCAATTTGACCAGAAAGGGCGCATTCAAGTGGAGTCAAGAGACACAGTTGAATTTTGACAAGATGAAGAAGATAATAAGMACTTGTCCAGTACYGACTCTAYCAKATTTCTCATAACCTTTCACAGTGGAGTGTGATGCCTCAGATGAGGGAATTRGAGCAGTACTTATGCAGAATAGGCACCCCATTGTCTATGAGATCCGAAAATTGAGGGGCCCTGAGCTTCTGTACACCATTTATGACAAAGAGATGTTAGCCATCATGCATGAATTGGCTAAGTTTAGGCAATACTTGGTTGTGGAAAAATTTGTTGTGACGAAAGATCACAATAGTGTCAAGTACTTTTTGGACCAAAAAGACTTAAATCAAAGACAACAAAAATGGGTTAGCAAGATCCAGGCCTATGAATTTGACATTGAATTTGTCAAAGGGAAGAATAATGTGGTGGTGGATGAATTATCTAGAAGACCCTCAGTCTATGCCATGACAAATATTTCAGTTGATTGGAAAGAACACATCTTGGTGGAATACTAAAAAAACAGGTTTGCTTGTGAGTTGATGGATGGGAAGGTACAAGATGACAACTTAAAGATTGTGGATGATGTCATATAAAACAAGGGTTGAATATACCTAGTTCCTGAATCAATTTTTAAAGGAAGAGTATTACAGGCATGTCATGATTCACCATTGGCAGGGCATTAGAGGTTTGTCAAAGCATACAGACAGATAAGGGAGATATTCACATGGAAGGGTATGAAGGAATATGTGATGTGTTATATCAAGGAATGTTCCACCTGTCAAGAGAAAAAGGATGAACAGACTCATCCTGCTAGTTTACTACGACCACTCCCCATCCTAGAGAAGAAATGGGACAGTATGTCCATGGATTTCATCACCGGGTTTCCCAAGGTCCAGGGAAAGGACTACATTTTTGTGGTTGTGGATAGATTAACAAAATTTTCTCATTTATTCACCATTGCTACAGATTTTGTATGTTTTCTGAGATCCTATGAGGCTGCCACCTAAGGTCTATCCTTGGCCTTAGTATGGCTCTAATTTTCAACTATATGGATGTCTTCTTTTGCTTTTTTAGGACAGCAAATAGTCATCCAAATTTCTACTCAATGTTTTGAAGGTTAAGTGCTCTTTTAAGGTTCCCTTGCAAGTGTTTTATTATCTCAATGTTATCACATGAAATATAACTTAAAACACATAAAAATACCTCTGGATATTTAACTTTAAAATGATGATCTACACTTATAAACATGCATAAATTTGACACAGGTATTTTTGGTCAACATGAACCTTGATAAAACGCCCCCAGGGAAAACCATTTTGGGATACATGTCTATATAATGATGATCAAAGCAATAGATACAAAAAGTAATACAATAAAATGGAACCTGTATACATAGCAAGCTCCTCACAAGACTTGCCACAAGATCCAAAGAGAGATGTGACCAAAATCAGGTGCGCCCTCTCCCTTTGTTTCTCTCTGCACTGAAGTAAAGTGCTCTAGCTCATCTTTGACACAATGAAGAAATCCCTCCATAGGAATGTGCTCTCCTATGCTGCCTCTCCACTGAAATTGTCAGAACTAGATTCCTCCAACTGATGCTCCTACCAGGTAGCTGTCAACCAACTCCACTGGTGCATCCTCCTCCTAGCAGATATGATCACCATCATATAAAATATCCATAAGTAGGATGCCTCTCTCCATCGAAGCATGCGCCCTAGCTCTCCTCTCCCAATGCAACTGACCTCATCTCAAGACTCCAAGTCTTCCTCTCTTGGTGAGCAAATGAAGGAAATAAATGCGCCTCCTCTACTAGATGCGCCCCTCCTCCATATAACATGATCCCTCCAAGAAATGGAATCTAAAACTCCATGGATATGCTCTCCATGCAAGCTCAAAGTAACAAAAGATTCCTCCTCAAGCTCTCAAGGGTTTCTCTCAAACCCTCATCAAGTGCGCCCTCACTCTCCTTGAGAAATGTGCCCCTCCTCTTCTCCAAAATTCACAAGTGAAGAATGAGTCTCAAAAATACACTTTACCTTCCTTTACCCTCCTTTGTCCAAGCCCTAATAGATCAATGGCCTAGATCCAATCTAGCCAAGTCTAATCAATGGGTGAGATCTAATCCAAAAATCTCACTAAGGAAACCCACTTTCTTTAGTTGCTTTATGTCTATTAATTCACCCACATTGTGAATTAATTGTCACTTTAACGCTTAAGTGACATATTTCACTTTTGACTTAAATATCCTAAGTCAAAGTGAAATTAGAATCATAAAGTAAAGTACAAGGGTAATAGTATTCCCCCTTTGTTCTTAGAAACTCATAAGCACATGGGGACCACTTTCCAAGGTACCCAAATCTCAACACTCCCTCTTAACGAGGAAAGTTTTTGTCACCACTAATCTTGTCCCTGTAGTGGACATGGTTTCCTCCTGGCATATGATTGGTGAGTATGTGTAATGTCCCCACTTTGGGATATCATTACATTACAGGGGGTTATGATGACCAGAGTAGCCAGATGGAGGTTATAGTGAGTACATGGATTATTGAGAGGAATTTTGGGGTCTGGCTTGCATCTCTCATCCCATTTTATCATTATGATACATTCCTCACAAGCTGGCTTTGGTTACATTGCATTCCGATGATTTCCATGATTTTGAGTATTTTTTAGCTACAAGTTAATTAAATTCATTGATGACGTCATTTTGGGCACATTACTTGGAGGAACCTCTCAGTGTAATATTTCATTAGAATCGGGAGGAGCAACATTATAGGATGGGATGGTGAGAAGTGACTTTCAGTGGCCATGGAAGCCACAAGGAGAGATAAGGCACTTTTGAGAGGTAAAAAGGTTAATTAATTAATTAAAGTGATTTAATTAATTAATTAAATATTAATAAAATGAAAGTCACTTTGAGGGACAAGGTGAGAAGGAAGTATAAAGGAAAGGCAAGGGACTCTATTCATTCATTCATGTATGATTACCAGTTTGATATATGGATTCTAGATAGAGGGACCATCTCTTGGGGGTTTTGAGGGTTTTGACTTAACAAACCCTAGAGGACGATTCGGTGGTGAAAGATTCCACCTAGCTTGTCCCAAGCTTGGTCTCGGGGATTCAATACTCCCCCACACCATTCTAGTTCTGATCTATTCAGTGTAGGAGGGTTATACACCAACCACATGCACAGGGAGAGAAGGAGGGCACACCATTGGGGGTTTCCATCAAGGGGGGCGAACCATCCATTGAGGGAATCTCACTGCAGGTGATTGGTAGGGATTTTGTAGATTATAGCATCTGGGTTTTCATTGCAGGATCTTGGCCATCAGATCTAGTCCATTCAGGAGGAGTCTTATGTGCCATTTGATTTATTATATGCGTGAGACGAATTGGAGGAGAGGAGCAACTTCAGAAAGTGGTTTCAGTCATTTTATAGCTCAAATCTTCACTATTTCTCTTAGGAATTCACCAGTGAGGTAACCAGGCCTTGATCTATCATTCTAGTTGTTCGGGGGAGCATTTGGAGGCCTCCTTCATCAGGGCCTAATTATTGGGCACATTTAAGGTTTCAGGAGGGCACAACTTCAATGGAGGATTCAACATTTGGAGGAGTTATCCATATCATTTTGACCTGAGACTTCAGGAGGGGGATCATGTCACCCTAATCTATCATTTGGCTGAGTTTGGAATCATTTGGAGGCCTTCTTCAATTGGGCCAAATTATTGAGGGTTTCAGTCTTCCAGTAGGGTGTGGCCTTTCCAGTTGAGAGTTTGATATTGCTTACAGCCTAGATCTCTTCCAGTATTTGGTCTTCATTGAGTATTCAGCCTTTGGAGGCTTGTAGTATTCTATTTGGATAATTTTGTAGCAACTTCTATCTTCTTTATTGGAGCCATCTGTTGAGCATTCCAGATTGGCCTTCTCATTGTAGCAGGTTCTTCTATTTATGAATAMAATYAGATCTGATGTGTTTTGGYTTGTCTATCATATTGTTGATCTTGCATATGGTTGAGTTATGTTCCATGATTGTATCTCCTTTTTTATTGATGCAACACACATATAAACCATCAGTAAAACCCTAAGCGTAACCTAAAGAATCACTGCAAGCAAAGTGTTTGACGAAATGCCACAACCAGTAAAAGTTTAAAAAAGACACCCAAAACCATGATGTTCTTTGCATATTGGTTTGGGAACATTACAATGGTATCATAGATTAGATTCCTACCAGCCCATGAGAATTAGCACATGCATGTAGAGCCATAGAGGGGCCTTCCATACAGATAAATGGATACAATATACTTAGAGATAATTTACTGTGAGATAAAATATTCCAACCTTAGCAAGGAAATTAGGGCTCAAATGACCTTCCCACAGTATGTAGCCTTAAGAAATCCCAGTTGGAGTGAAGAGGACGTTTTACATGGGATGATCATAGAAGATAAAAATAGAGTAGCAACAACTATATGGATGGAAGATCAGAGAGACCCCATGCCCAGTAGGAGCACACAACTTTTCTACAGTTGCAAGGTGCCTTGGGAATGATATCATAGGTGTAGGGGTAAGGATCATAAGCACATTATTGAGGCACACTATGATAGTGATGATGAGGTGTGTGAGGATGAAGAGATAGATGCTAATTTGGGGTAGTCTGATGATGATAGTGACTCTTGCATAGAGGCTAGTGATAGTTACTCTTGCACATAGGCTGGTGATTCTAGGATGCTTGAGGAGGATAGTGACCCTTGCACATTGGAGGAGCAGTGGGATGGACAAGAGGATAGCACTTGTGCTTCTTCAGTCATATCACATACTATTGATGACCTTACACCTCAGGAGAGTGGTGACACTAGTGAGGACTCATATGTGTTAGCACCTACAGAAGACCAACTTCCTATGGTGACTGTGACACATATGTCATCTTTACAGACACATGTGACAACAACGTCATATGAGGATAGCAGTAGCATAGAGGATCTGTACGTGAGGGATGCACACCATGGACATGTAGATCCACAGATCCAAGAGGAGATATAGGACATGCAGACAATTGAACCTACACTCACATATCATCATGAGGAGTTCGAGTCATGGTTTGTGGACACTCCATTAGTTGAGCAAGTTGTGGATGCTGACAGTTTTATGGGACACTTACTTCTAGGATCGACCTGCATTGACGAGGATGCATTATTTAGTAGTTAGGATGACCACAACATTTGTTTGGACACATCTATATGGGATCCAGGCACAGATGATAGTAGCAGGGTGAGCGCACTGGAGGATAGAACTGCTCACACTGGATATAGTATGATTCAGAGAGAGCTATTTGTTGATGATATACAATTGCATATAAGAGGACCCAACATCATAGTAGACAGTGGGCAGTTCAACACGTTATCTTATGCAGAGAGTGTTTTTGGGGATTCCATTGTTGACACTAGCAGTGAGGGATATGAGGTGGCACCTCAACATGACTGTGATCAAGAGTCACACCACTTAGAAACACAATTGAGATTCAGTGAGGATATGATCATGGAAGCCACCAGGCGTGGTGATGACATGCATGCATTGATGACAAATTACTGCTGGAGAGCACCAATGGCACATGGAAGTTCAGATGGGGGTTTTCCATGGATGATTTTCATACTCTCAGGGAGAGAGTATCCATGATGAGGACTGACTACCAGCAGTTTTTGACTGACATGGAGTACCTATTGAGGATGGGCAAGATGTATCATGAGGCTCCGAGGGAGAAGGAGTTGGAGAGCACTCGAGGATTCTTGAGAGGTGCACAGACAACCCTTCAAGAGTGAGAGTCCATATCAAAGGAGGTTCTTGAGGAGATTTTTCAGAGATCCATTTCATCTATCCTAGTGGATACTCAGATATGTCCTTTGGTCACATGGCTAGAGGATGTTGGTGATCTAGTAGAGGAGCACTAATTGGCGGAGGACACTTCCATTTGTGTTTCGAGAGAGGTTGATCCAACAGTATGCCTAGGACCTATGATACAACATGAGTCTATGGGAGATGACATGAGTATGCCAGAGCATATAGTTATGAGTGATAGCTCACAAATATGTATGGTGGGATTTAGGGGGGTATAGTACCTTGCAGGGAGGTGACACACTTATGGGAGTATGCAGATTTCACTCTTTTGTAGAAGCCCATAGTTATGAGAGAGAACCTTTACCGTATCAACAGTTGCATGGGAGATGAGGGATGGAGGTTGGTTGACCCACCATTGGATATGTTACTTCTGGTTGTACTGGATGATTGGGGCCCAGTGATGACTACAGGCAAGAATTTATTATGGGGACCGATAGATGAGCGTTTGGTTGAATCCTTGGGATTGACCAAAGAATGTGATGTTTTACAGGTCTACAGTCAGCTATTGAGGTTTCTGTTAGTGCTTCCCGACACATTTATTATTGACAATAACATGAGGAGAGATAGACAGTGGGAGAGGGAAAGGAGAGTGAGTAGGTCGAGACCACCTAATAGGAGTACTTTCACGGCATACGATAGGTCAGAGGTGGACCATGTTAGGCAGACAGTTGAGACTTGGTGCGTGATGGTGAGCATCATAGGCTGGCTGGAAATAGATGAGAACATAGGGCTTCCGACAATGATCAGTCTGACATAGGAGTGGCTAGAAGAGACTGGAAGCGATAGAATTCCAAGTTTTCCATGGGATCTGGGAGTTCATTGTGTTAGCAGGATGTTTTACGTCATGTTGATCCAGGTTGTGCTAGAGAGCCACAAACTCCACCTTAGGTTGGTTTGGATTGGGTCTGCAGATACTTGTTCTATGGAGCAAGACATTTTCCCCCTCTTGATCATCATGATTGGGCATGGAGATGGTTGGGTAGGTACTACTTCCACATATATGTTCTTATAGATGTAGCTTCTGGACAATAGGTCCAAGTGCCATAGGTACTTCATCTTGAGGATCCAGGAGTGGATGATATGGTATATATACAGGGAGCAGTCAGGCATGGTCAACATAGTGCAGTGTCAGCATGATGATATTTAACAGAGGCTA
>JASDQU010095242.1:11540-33245 GCA_032191745.1 Picea mariana | reverse complement strand
AGGAAGATCTTAGTTGGTTTGTTTGGTTCTCATTTAGATCTAACAGTGATTTATTGTGATAATCAGAGTTGCATTAAACTCTCGATTAATCCGATGTTTCATGACAGATCTAAGCATATAGATATCTGGTATCATCATCTCAGAGATTGCGTGCAGCGAAAGATCATGTTGCTTCAATACATTCCTACATAAGATCAGGAAGCAGACATTCTGACGAAGGCGCTCACCAGGAGAAAATTCGAATATCATAGAGACATAATTGGGGTGAAGGATAATCCCTTTCTTGTTGAGAGGGAGTGTTGAAAATTCAACATGAAACATGTGTCTAATTTACTTTTCCCTTAATTAAATTAGACAATAAATATTAATCTATTATCTCATTCATAACTGAGTGATTTGGATTTGTAACAGAATTATAAGTGTAGTTAAGTGAGTTAAGCTCAGTTGCACTGGTGAGAGTTTAGTGAATTAATTATTCATTAATTCACAATCAATAAACTCACATGCAACTGAAGATTCGCCATGGTTAACTACATGCATGTCAAATCCATTGGAAATATAGTTGAGATAATGGGTGAAAGGGACAGTTGGCTATTAGTTGGCTATGAGAGCTCTTGGATTAGAGTTTTGTATGAGATTGTTTCATGATTCATGATATACATAATATATGATAGTGGGGTTTTTAGCTTTACGCTTTCCCGGAAAAACTTATGTGTTATGTGTTATTGATATTTCACTTTGTGCTCATGGTTGTGATCGTGGTTTAATTTTCCGCAAGAATAATAGCAGAAGAGATTCTGTATTTAACAGTGGCGGAAATTGTTAGATCAAGAGAATCGCAGGAATACATTAAGTGTATCGAAATTTTTACATGAACAACTAGACATGAATGAAGGAATAAAGAATCAAGAAAGCTTCACTCTTTTTGAAGCATACGCGGGCTCCTGTGGGAGAAGTCGCGTACATACGCGAGGTGACCTATAGAAAGGTCGCGTACATATGCGAGATGTCCATGGAATGTGTTGTGTACCTATGGAAAAATCCTCAAGAAGAAGAGTGTACAAATGAGTTGAAACATGGTTTGATGGTATAACTTTGTTTTGCAGGGTCTGACATGGTTTGTTGCAGGTTTTCATGATTATATGCTTGCATCTGTGTTTGATGTGTGTATGGTGATGACATATGGTTGACTGTTGAAGCTTATCTATCTTGGATGCATGGTACAAACTTTAGTGTGTGGAGTGATGCATTCCTGATAAGGTATACTATTGGTTATGTTCTTGGTGATGTTGTGGCATCTTGTCTATGCGATATATCATGATGATGTGATGATAGCTAGAGATATATCATTGATCTATTGAGGGACACTCTTAGTGCATGTTTAGAGGTACTATTGGGTACTTAGTACTTGTTGTAGTGAATGGTTTTTGAGGCATATCTCTCATGGTACATGGCTGGTACATATGTGAGATCCATTGATATATCTTATGATGTATTTTTAGAGGCATATTTATTGGATGTCTTGGTGCATGCATTTGGCATGTGGTTGAGCTACATATTGGGACATGTAGTTGATGAGCTGATGAGGTGGTTATGTTGTACATCATAGATGAGTCATAGCTTGATCTATAGTTGATGCATGATTGGTACATACTTGGTACATTGGTCGAGGCACTTTTTAGCAGTATGATTGCCACATGGTTTATGGTTGATATGGAATACATGTATGGGAACACATCTTGATTGTGGTTCATCTTGTTGAGTTTTGGTGCATTGTTGATGCACTTGCTTTGGTACATGATGTATGGGATGATATAGTTGAGATGCTTGGTTGATATAATGATGGTTTAGATACATGGTTGTGGCACTTGGTTCATGGTAGAGGCATATCATGAGTGATATGACACTTGTTCGAGGCATATGGTTGGTACATAGTTGGCACATATTCTTGGCATATGGTTGATACACTCCATTGATGATATCTTATGGTATTGAGGTACATGGGTGTTGTGCATGGTTGACACACAGTATGGCACAGGATGTACATGGTTGATATTTTTTTCATGATTCTCTATTCATTGTTGACATATCTTTTGCTTCATGATGTATGGTATGGCATGAGTTTGATGCATGGATAGGTCCAAAGATCGTCATAGGAAGAGCATGTAGTATTGTTGAGCAGTTGATCAATGTTCCGGTAGAGCAACAACATCTGTAGTAGAAGCAGAATACAGTGGTAGCATATTGTTCACAATGATTACCTGGCATGTTGCAGAGAAGACAGGGGGAAATATACCCACAGGGGGGGTTATTCTTGATTGGTTACAAAGGTATGATT
Organism: Picea mariana; assembly: GCA_032191745.1. Lineage (NCBI taxonomy): Eukaryota > Viridiplantae > Streptophyta > Pinopsida > Pinales > Pinaceae > Picea > Picea mariana. Next base: position 30,907 of record JASDQU010095242.1, on the reverse strand, counting down.
CCAGGAGGAGAGATTCATCATATGCATGAAGAGAAACCCACAGGACAATTCAGCTAGGGGGAGCAACCTCGAGGACAATTCAGTCAAGGGGAGTAGCCCCAAGGAGAGTTCAGGCAGGGGGAGCAACCCCAAGGAGAGAACTACCCTTTTCCATTGATGTCAAAGGGGAAGAGATAGTCACAATGATGTGGCGAGATGAACATTGATGAGGAGCAATGATCACAGAGGGAGTGTGAGCATTGTCATGTCCAAGTGTTTCCATCAGTGATTGGTGTTGACATAAATGTTGGTGTTGCCATCAATGCCAAAGGGGGAGATTGTTGTACTATGTTGTCATTGATGTCAAAGGGTTGATGTCAAGTATTGTCATAGTAATGTGTTTGTATCATTGATATATTGATTATTGGTTATATGGTCATTGATGGATTTTTTGTCAAAGTGTTGATGTCAAGTGGTGTCATAATGATGTGTTGATATTAAAGGGAGTTGCATCATTGATGTCATATCATGGTTGATAGGAAGAACCAAATGGATAAACTCCAAAGTGGTCCCCTTATGGTGAAATCCCTTACGGGAATATGCTGTTGGATAAAGTTCTCAAAGTGGTCTCCTTATGGTGAAATCCCTCACGAGAAGATGCTTTGTGAAGTCCAAATGGTTAGGTGGTTGAGTAGCCCAACAATGTGGTTAGGTAACCCAACTTTGATTGAGGAATAATGTAATTAAGATCAATGAATTTGCAGGAGGAACTATTCTAGATGGAAAGTATATGTCATGTTGTTTCCAGTGATATGTGGAACGTCACATAACTCCTCACCGTTAGAGAGTTGTGGCCATGTGAAGTTGGAGAACCCTCATGAGTTATCTAGAAGCCCCTAGAAGGTCAAAGAAGTCAAATTATTCTATAAGCTCCTAGAATAAGTTGACCAGTCAAAGTGGTTAGTCATGGGTTAAGTGGTTGCAACAAGAAAACAATTAAAAATAAATTAGTTGCAACTAGAAGTGGAGAGTTTACTATTTGTGGATAAAGTGGTTGTAAGTGGACAAAGTGGTTAGAAGTGGGTTATACCCAAAAGATGGAAGTTGGGGAAGTTGGTTAGAAGATAACCCCTAGAAAAAGCTACTTGGAGAAGTATAAATAAGAGAACAAGGGTCTCTTATGTGCATGATCTTTGAGAATATTGAATATCCATTTGTGAAACGTTATTTGGGCAGGTATTATTGAAAGAGCAGATTTGTGGCAGAAAAAGTGCAGCAAGAAAATCGTGATAGAAAATGTGTGGTAGGAAAATCACAGCAAAAAAAGTGCCGCATAAAACTCGCGGCAGAAAAAGCACGGCACAAGAACCACATCAACAGAACTGTGGCAACAGAATCGCGGTAGCAAAACCACAGTAGCAAAATAGCGACAGCAAAACCATGGCAACAAAATCGCGACAGCAAAACCGCGACAACATATTTGGCAATTGCAGAAAGTTGGCAGTTCGGTAACCACATCAGATTTTCATATTGGAATTGTTACAATTGTTGCATGGTATGGTATAGGTATTGATGATTTCTACATGATTAAAGGTATGGTTTTAGCACATGGTCTTGTGTAAGGGTTTATGGTATTTGGTTTATGGAGAGTATGGCGTATTGCTAGAGGTATCTTGTTTGTTAACTTGGTGATATTGTGCATATGGTTAAGAGTTGACTTGATGATTGATATTTGTGAGTAGATCAGATTTGGATGGTAAGATTAATGAGACAGGTTGAGGTGACAGGTTGTTGTGACAGGTTATGTTGTGCATAGTTAATGCACTTGTCTTGGTATAGATTGTTGGTATAGTTTGACAGATTGCTTTCTGTTTACAAGTTGGGTATTGTACTTGAGGATTGAATTCCCTTCTTAGTTGGTGCTGATATATGCAGCCTAGGTCTTGCATTGAGAGTTTGTTCTCATTTCAGTTGGTGTTGATAAACCCCAAGGATTGTAGTCCGTAATACAAAAGAAATGTATACATATATCTGGTGTTCTTTGTGTTCTTTATTGTGATGGCACATAGTTGTTTATTGTTAATATATGTCATTGAGATATGTTTACATGCAAGAAACTAAGTGTGAATATAAGTAATGAGTAATGATGTTGTGAATGTTGATGGCTAACTAAATTTTTGTAATAAGTTGTAAAAAGAGCCTCACACTGATTCACCCCCGCTTTCTCAGTGTGGTCGATGTGTCCAACAGCTACCCCCAGGTCAATTAGGGTGTTTTCTATGGGAACATTGTTGATGTAAACATTGACTATAGGGTTCCCAGGATCAACATACTTCTCCATTATAGTTTTTCCAGACATTAGTTCAGCTAATTGGCCTATAACTTGAATTGTAAGGGGGTCTTTCCTTTTTCTTCCAGGTTCCTTGATACATAATTCCCTTATGGTTTTTGCATAAATAATTATTGCTTGTAATAAAGGAATTTTCGCACAAACATTCTTCAGTTATGTTTCCAAGTCGAACTTAGGTTGAACAACATGTTTCTCTAAGGCCAACCTCTATGGGTAAGGAGGAATTTTGGATGACTGAGGTTGCTTTGAATTCATAGTAGGAAATGTTTGTGTGGGGGGGACAATCCTATCTGGAGGGGAGTCATCATTGGGTGTTTGGATAGGAGTTTCCTCCTCTTCAAGTTCTTCTTCAATGACAACTATAGGATTTTCCTTTTGAAGGACCTTTCCTGATCTCAAGTGTACATTCTGTAATGGGGTTGGAGTGATCAAGTAAGTTGGAAAGGTCTGCAACTCAACATTGAAGACATGCTAAGTGGTTTTGCTATGTGGGTTGGGAACCAACTGAGTAGGTAATTATGTTGGTCTCAGAGGGTTTTGAGTTGCATGTAATTGTAATTGTTATGGCATTTGAGGAATTGTTTGTTGAGGTAGATTTAGTTGTTCTTGTATTGGAGGGTAAGATGGAGGAAATTGTGGATAAGTGGGATAAATCATTGAAAATTGTTATGGGGCCATATTTCCATAAGCACTCCCTTGATAGCTTTGTTGCCAAGGGTGGTTTTGGGTAGGCTACCAGGGAATTTGAGCATTCCATTGTTGAGGATAAGAATTATAAGATGCATACAATTGTAATGAAGGGTCTTGTGCCATACCTTGTGGGTGTGGTTGCCAAGGCCTCCTTTGTGCAGCTTGAAAAGATGGTTTAGTTGTCCCGTTGCTGCCTTGGTTGGAGTCCCGACAATGAGGGGCAGTTTTTATATCATGGTTATCTACACAAATAGCACAAACGTTTACATTATCCAAATGACACTCTCTTAAAGGATGTCTCTTCCTACACCTAGCACAAAAGATAGTTAAAGCTTCTTCTACTTCTTCATGTTCCTTTTTAATTTTTAAGGTGTCTAGCTCTGAGCTAATAGTACCAAGGATATCTATTTTAAAGTTCTTTAATAAATTTCCTAGTTCTATCCTTTTTACTCCTCCCACAACAAGTTTAGCAACCCTTGTCAAAGTATCTCTTACTCCCTTACCCGAATTGGCTCTCCTTCATGAATATCTTCTGCAAAGATCACACATTTCTGTAAATGGTAAGTAGGAAACATCACTACAACCCATAATATTAATCACTTATATATACTCTTCCTCTATCCCCTTCAAAAAAATAGTTCTAACGGTATCATTGTTTAAGGTACTATGTTTAGTCTACTGAAGGTTGTATGGGAACCTCTCAATGTAGTCCTCAATAATTTTCTCATCCTATTGTTGCATCTTAAAGATATCATTATGTGAGTCTCTAGTTCTTCAATAATCTTAGTATTTCTTAAGGAAAGTAGTTTTCATATCTTCACAAGATCTAATAGAATACTCTGGAAGACACATAAACCATCTCAAGGAAAAATATTTCGAAGTTGCAGGAAATAATATTAATTTGTGAGCATCATCCACATAATTATAACTTTGACACATAATATCAAATTCAAATAAAAAGGCATTTGGATATTCGGTGATCATACCTCTGAAATTTGGAAATACCGGTGGAGGAATGTTCTTCATATTCATATTTCGTGCTAGATCGAAGATGGGGAACCCAAAGGTTGCTTCTCCTTATACCTCTACATTTATTTCCTCCTCATCTACCATGTTGTCAAACAATTCAAAATTAAGTGGCTCACTAATTGGATTTTGATGAACAATACAATTGTCCTTAATATGTGCTTCAGATATCCCTTCTACACCTGCATATTCTATCGACGATAAGACCACATTCTGGGATGATATAAATAATTTAGCAATGTATTTTGAATTGACAACATGTTCTAATGTTGGGTCGGTAATTGGAATCTGTTCACCAATCTTGTTATCTTCAACGCCTTTATTCAACTTTTCTCCTTGTTCTTCCTGCACTCTTTTAGTGGTGGTTTTTGATTATGGTGTGGTTAGTTCTGGAGTCACATTTGATGCATAACCTTCTCCTTCTTGCAAAGAACTGCCTTTATACCTTTCAACCAGATTAGTTTGGGGGGTCCTAGTAATACCAAATAAATCACACATAATCTTACTAGTTGATTTAAGAAACCCACCTTTGCTATCTCTAGGCCTAACCATTAGTCAAGTACATGACAAAAAAGGGTTTGGATAGACTCACTAAAGTGAATGTGGTAGACTTGAACCCTTGCAGAAATTCAGAAGCGAGGGCACCTTTGCATTTTACCGTCTTGTCCTCCACCAAATCTACAATGTAGTGAGAAATCCAAATAGAAATAACTAACTAAAATTATCCTTCTACAATTACCTTTTAACAGCTCCCCAACAACGATGCCAAAAATGTTGGGTTAATTAATTGTTGTTTTAATGTACCCTTTACTTGTCATTCCAATTTGTAAACTTGCAAGCTGTAAACACAATATGTGCAGGTAAAATAGTGAAGCTAAACTATCCTACTTACCCATAAAACAAAAGAACCAGTTCTACAATTATGCTACCTTATTAAAACACAAATTGATGCAAACAAGAAATCTCAGACAGTTCTACCTTTTCCACACGATTGATACTAAATATGACCATAACCTAATAACCCTTCATATCATGTCCAGATGGTCTATCTATGCATGAATATGACTCTTTTAACCTGTCTTTGTATTACAATATCAACCAATGAATGGTCAAGCTATTTATATAAAAAGATTACACACAAATCAATTCTTTAATCTTACCAATAGTTACTAGTTCTCTGCTATAAAACACTTTGTGAGCTAAAGAAACAATTATTTCCCTTAATAATTTAAGTGTTCTTGCTATCAAGTGTGAGGTTATACTTAATTGCAAGAGAATTCTAGTTACTATCTATAGCCAAACATTGTACTTGTCAAACCAATATTTCAATCAATCAACGAAAATATAATTTAACTTTACATACAGGTTAATTTTCTTATGCAAGATTACTAGTTTGAAAAGTAAAAGAACAAACCTTTTAATTCTAACACACTATCAACAATCCTTTTTACTCATGTAGTTATATTTATATGCTAAGAGGTGCAAGTCTTTGTGGTAACTCTGCATTCTTACATTAGACAACTCATCTATGCATAGAAAGAACTCAAATCAGACCTTGCCACTTAACATACTCTACTCAAATTAAAAAAGAAAAATGGTCAGAACACAAATAATTATGAATCCTTGAGCTCTGTTCTCACGACCAGTTCCAAACACAATCTTTCACCTAGGCATTCTTGTGTTTATAATAATGATAGTCTGATTTCCCAAGAAGTTCAACAACTGTGACAATCCAATTCATTAAACTTACAAATGCAAGAAGAAGGTATCAATGAAATGAAATTGAATTATAGATTTTATTTACGAGACATAAATTCAAATGCTTGTGGTTTATTTTAATTGAGAAACACACTATAATTAATCACAATGATCTGATCTAGTATGCAATGCTAGGAAATGTAATTAAAACGCTACAAGAAATTAATTGTAACAAAACCATAAACTAAAACCAAGCAAACTAAATTACAAGAAAGCTATGCTTCCAAATTGGCGGGCCCTGGCCAATCGGTTGGCACGTCGAAGACTTACAACAATGAGATCAAATACACACGATAGATAGGAACCAAAACTTGTATTAATCAATACTAAAACAAAGTTAAAACATGTATCGATATTTGTGCATGAGACTTTAATATTGATAAATAGTAGCTTATACAGCTCGTTACAACCTCGATTCAGGGGTCGCAACATAAACTTCCATGTTGTTTTACATTACAAAACATTACAATATATATAAGAAAGTCGAGGAAATGAATGATAGAATCAATCCCCGACATCCTCAAAAAACAAAACTTCAAAATAGTGAAGGCATTGCTAAACTAGATTGTTTAGAATCTTTACAATGATCTGAGAAAAAAATTAGAACCTACATAAGCCGGTCAAATCAGCTATTGATGCTCTATGTTATTCCTATGACAAGATGCATACATATAACATCATTGATATCGTCAATTATTATCTTGTTAGTTGCTTGTGCTTTGGAAGGCGTTGAGCAGTGGTTTGACCGCAACCTCGTGCTCTCCTGAAAATTTCTGGGCATCAACCAAAGGACACATGCCATGCAGACATCGAACTCTTCAAAACCCATGTGTTCGTTTTCCATTTGAGTATGCGCCTCTGTGCTAACAATCAAACTTGGCTACCAGAACTACACTGATGGTACAAGAACTAGACTAGACAATTTCATCATTAGTAAACACTAGCTTAAAACCTTATTTAATCTATCAAGAACTAAAGAAATGTAACAAAATGAGCAACCATCACCTTTGAATGATTATTGAGGGTTTTAAGCTTGAAATCATGAAATTCTAGTCAAGTTCAAATGTAAATATATGACAAAGATAGGAAAAAGGGTGATTAAAATGTGACAAAATAGGAGGACAACAGTTCTCATGATGGCATGCGGAAATTAACATGTTATTTTTTCCTATGAGATGATGTTTTTATGATTATAATTGATGCATTGGTTGCATGATGTGAGTTGATGATTGACAATAAATCTACCCATGAGACTGGAGGGTTGATTCATTCAATGATCTCATGGAAGACTACATCTACGAAGGAAAATAGCTACAAAGTAACACCTCATGGGCGTTGACTCAATTTTCCATTGCCTGTATAAAAATCTAATTGCGAAGCCTATGATTATCTATACTATATAGCCATTAGGTGGAGTTCCCAAAGAGAAAATGCAAAAGAATTGGTCCCAAAAGCTTTTCCTCGACATAGTATATTTCAATTTTGTCCTCTTCACTCATTCTCTCATGGTTATGCATATGGTTGATATTCTAAAGGTTCACATGTATGATGTTTTGAATGTGCACGAAGATTTGATGGCAATTTCAGAAGCAATCTTGTTCAAAACTTCCAAAGGCACTTATGAGTAGCACATGCATAAAACATTGGGCTATGCAAGTATTACATACTATGATAGTTTGTTTCTCCGACATTGCAACTCACATCTTATGGTGGATTATAAAACTTCACTTGTGTTATGAACTCATACGTAATATATAATCATCATATGTATCAAGCATTAGGTTGCATGGTTATAAAAAAGTTCTTTTTGGATTTATATGACTGAAATACCCATTAAGAAAGAAAACCTAGTATGGAATTATATGGTTCTTACCCATATTCTAATCTCATTGGTTATATGGTGTTAAAGACTTTGGGTTATGATTTGAATCGCATAATACTTCACATTGAAAAGCATTTGATATATGATATATATATGAGGTATATTATATTCAACTTGTTGGTTTTGATTTGCGAACCACACATTGCATATGAATGCAAAGTTTGATATATACGTTGCATGTGGCATAAGTTATGGTATCGATTTATTTGGAATTTTTAGTAGCAGGATCGAGGCATATTTGATTTGATATGTTAACATAATCCATATACAATGAGGGTTTAATATCATTGACTTGGCATATTATGCATCATTTCATGAATTGACTACATTGTGAGTTCGCCATGCATTCAAAGCGATAAGACGTGGGTAATTACTCCACAATCCCGCGCTTCATTAATCTCGCATTGCCTTGTATTATGGTCATTTGTGTTATGGTCATTTGTGTTGTTGGAAGTGGGAGAAATGAGCTCTGAGCTATGTTGGTGTAAACCCTTTCAGCTGGTAGTTTGGTAATGAACTTGGTCATTCATCACTAGTATAAAGGCGTTTTGTTGCAAAGGTATGAAATTTTAGTAGGTTTTACATTTTCTACAACATAGTTTGTCATTGAATTATAATGTTGGGTCTAGTTTGACATCTTTGTGTGCATGAATGTTTTCTATATCCCTTCTCTACCTCCCTTGAAAAAAAAAATGAAAAAGACATCTCCTTGCAAAAGATTGATAGCATTCTTGTTTTCTTTTTCCATTATTGCATTTCCCATTTCAATTTACAATGAAAATAAATGTTTCTTGATAGTCCTTGTTTACCTATAATTGAGATTTGAACTTGAGGTTTTCGTATCGGTTTAGTTATTTGGGTCACGTTGGGAGATACCCATCTAGTTATGGGGTTTTGGTGTTGATTATATTTGTGTTTGAATCCTGTTGGAAACACAGTTTTATATTTTTATAATGGGTCAAACCCAAAACATTATCTTTGCAACTGGAACTGTATAGGACTTCAATTGTCGGGTCTGCATTCATGATGTCTCTTTTTCTATGAAAGACCAAATATGAAATTGAACCACTCATTAACAGAAGGGAATTCACACTAGCTATCCTATTTTAGTCATTGAACATGGTTATTTTTGTTTCAAAAACTAGATTTAATGATTGGTTTTGGGAGTTATAGATCTTACATATAACCAGTATTTTGATGCTCCACCTCACTCCTCTATTCATTAGGTTTATGAAAAGTGTCGAGCTTTGAAACCCTAACATGATATTAAACTCCAAGTTTGGACTATTTGAGCCACACAAACTTATTCTCTTTATTGTTTGATTGCCAGATATTATGGCATATAGTTGCAAGTATTTTTTTTTTGAAAAATGGTTGACAACATCACTTTAGACTTGAAATCACTTATTGAAACTACGTGTTTCAAGCTCTTCTTTATATGGATTATGCGATTTGAACCCTGATATTACCATATATATATATATATATATAGACACAGACTTGAAATCACTTATCGAAACTACGTGTTTCGAGCTCTTCTTTATATGGATTATGAGATTTGAACCCTGGTATTACCATACACACACACACACACACACACACAATGTAATACGACCAAGCTTTGGTTATTCTTTTGGTTATTCGCAACCTATTGAGGTTTTTATCAATGCATCTCCTTCTGGTTAAACAATGGTATGATGGAGTTTGTTTTTGTTGTCATAATCGTTAATCTCATTCTCATTTGGTATTCGTGAATGATCATTTTAAGGATGTTGTGAGACTGTGAATAAAGAATGATGGAATAAATGTCTTATTACAGTAGTATTGGATATCAATTTTAATAAATATTCTTTATGTCTTTATTGTTATTTAAGACATATTGTTGAAGTCTAACACATGCATAATTGTGATAATAGAACTTGCATATGGGTATGATTAAGTGAACATGTATGTGGTTGTTAGTTTGTACTTGATGGAAAGTTGATGAAAAGTATAAGGATGGTTGCATAGACTCATTTTAACCCTTCATTGATTTCACTTTATGCAAATTATTCCCTTCAATCCCTTCCATTTATTTATTGTTCTCATATAGGCACTCCCTATGTAATTAAGATGAAATATGGGAGATGAGAAATGAGAAATGACACAGTTTGGATATATGATCGAAAGGTAAGTTTTTGTTATGATAACTATTAAAATATAACATGGATAAATTTCTGGAATGATTGGTTTTTGGTTTAAGTGAGACAAAGAACAATAAGGACAATTTTGATTGATGAATTAGTGAGGTGAAGTCCATTAAAAGGAAGTCATATATATTTATTATATAGTTTCACTCATCAATTTCAATTTTCATACATTATTTCCTAAATTCCCTATCATTAATTTCCTTTCTCCATTACAATCCTATCTATACAATAAAATATGCACAAGAAAAGGAACTCCTTGATGTGATCAACACGGTAAAAGAGCAGAGCAAAAGATAAGAAAGGATTTGTTGTTGGGTAGACACTTGTATATTGATGTAAGCTTGAAATAAAATATGGGCAATTTTCTTTTGGAAGTAATTACCAACATGTATGGTTTGCAGATTTTGATGTTGTTTTGATTGCATGATGTATTTATGTCCCTATTTCATTTTTTCCTTTTCATATCCCATTTGTGTTGTATGGTTATGTCATGTCAGAGCTAGTTTAATCATTTAGACAAGTTGTATTAGATGTATATCTTATTGTTACTTTAGACTTGTGCTAATTGGATTGTCATGGTTTTAGCTGTGCTTCTTCAGTAGAGGAAGCAACAGAGGAGGAAATAGAGGAAATAGAAGAAGAAGAGGCTGAGGGCCTAATACATTTTCATAACCAAGAGATGATAAAAAAACTAAGGTTTTCTATTTATTTCGATGTTGACTCTGACTAATTTCAAAAAATTATCCAAACATGCCACTTAAACCTTGGTGGTCAATGAGCGTTGCCACAACCTCATGCAGGCCAAACACTATCTTTCATCCTCACCCTGGTACAGTGAACATCCCTGAGTCTCCCGTGCAACCTAACATTGATGGATGGGGTAATCTACTTGCCAATCCTTCTTCTGGAGCCAATCATTGGCCCATGCCTCCCCCTCCTCCACTTGTTCATACTATTGTTACTAGTGCATCAATTTCTTTACCTCCAATTCAACCAATGTTACATGTTCACATGGTTTCTACACATGAATCCATACCTCCTCTTCCTCCACCTAAAGATCATAATCATAAAACCACACCATATTGCTCTTAGATTGACAAAGGCAAAAAACCTGTCAGTTAAACCAGCATGGAAAAATCCTCCTTCTATGCTCATTCAAAGATCAAATCAACAAGCAGTGGGAAGAGAAGTATACATGAAGAGCATCCTAAGATTACATAGTTGGAAGAGAAAAAGTCCCAATACGAGGACTTTATTAAAGAAAAAGATGAGTTTTTCAGGAAGAAGTTTCATGATTCATTTTAACTATGTTTAGACAGATTTTGACTATGACATTTATTTTGAGGATAGATGGCAGAACCATGGTATTTTATTTTGAGACTTTTTAAATATCATGTTATTTATTGGAGTCACAAGTATTTTTATGCCATGGTATTTGAGATGCATATTTTGGGCATGTTATGTGGTGTTGATATTATATTTTATATTTGGTTGTTCTTATGTCGGAGCGATAAGGAAAATATATTTTGATTATTGAATTAGAAATGCATTATAGAGGGGGACCCCACCTATTTAGTTATTATTTAATTATTATTATCCTTGTCAATAAAGTTATTGTCCTATTACTTAACTAAAGTTAGTTAACTTTAGTAACTAAAATTAGTTCAACTACTTGAGGAACTACCTTTTAAAATAAAAGGAGGAACCAAAGGACAAAGCAAGTGAGGAATTAGAGAGAAACACTTATGATAAGGTTTGCTCTTGTTTCATATTGAGATTTATGAATTTCATCATTCCATTTTCTGAGTTTCTTAAAAAGGATTAATCCTCTTGTGATAGCAAGATCTTTCTAAAGGTGGAAAAGAACAAAGGACTAGGAAGCATTTCTTTTTGACATGCTTCAAAAGGTGATTCAATTCTCTTGACAGTCTTTGTAGTTTTATTAGAATTTTTGAATTAAGTTTCAGGTCTGATTAAGATTATTTTACAGAGTCAATATTTGGTGGGCTTATGACTTGGTTGATCCAGTGTATACAATCTTGGTCAATTTCTTTTAGACACCAGTTGTCTGTGTATGATGTTGAATTCCATATTAGACTTCTAAGTCTGATCTTGGTCCTCACCCTCACAGGGGATTGTAAAGAGGCATTCTTGTTGTGACTTAGAAAAGTTTTGATTGATAAAAATTTGGTTTTTCTCAATTGAGACTTATGTATTTCCAATTTTTATATTGTTATGTTATGTAGTTCATTCATTTTAATTCTTGTAATCATCTCCATATAATTTTTTACATTTTCTTTAAGTTGAAACAAACAACATTAAAGTAACGTCGAGTCTAAGAACATATTTCTCGAGGGCTAATTGATATTTTTGAAAAGCTATAAACCCAGGGTAACATTCCCACCCACCTTACCTTAGTCTAGTAAGATTTGAAAATGCTTGAGTGGGGAATTTTTGTTCCTCGCATCAACAATAGGCTAGGGAGGCCAGAGTGCCCAATACTATAGTTTTTGTGTTGAAAGTATGAAAGAAGGGTTGAAATTGTACTTGTTACTAGAGTTGTGATATCGAAAGTCTGGAAGAAGGGTTGAATTTGTACTTATCGATGGAGTTGCGAGGTTGGATTTTCAATTCTCAAGGTTGAGTGCCCTATTAGGGCTGGGGACTAAGTTTATGCCAACCTTATGAGATGCTTAGGGTACATGGGTTAGTGTACCTGAATAGATGTTTGTTTGGACAGATGAGGCATCAAGCCTTAGGTCCTTACATAGGTTGATAGGCTTTAAACTTAATGCCAAAAGTTGGGAAGATGGCTAGAGTTGCACTTGCACTTCCCCGAAGTTGTGTTGTGAACTTTCGATGGATATTGCAGTCACTTAGGTGACTCTTATACTAATTGCAACAAAGGGTGCTAGAAGATATGGGAGAAAGTAAAAACCTATAAGTAACATAATTAAAGTTAAATTTGGGATGAAGTTCCTTGAAGCGGGGGACTATGTAATACCTAGTATAAATTATGTGGGGTATTACAATTACATAGTTGGGGTTATTGGTTCCATGTTCACAACTAATGTGTAAATTAAAAAGTAAGTATCGTGGATTATATTACAATAATAACCTTGTAAAAAAACAACCAACACATTTGTTTTTTAGAAAGAAACAAATGTAGAATATCAAAGGAAAACCAAAAAATATCAAATACATTATGTACTGTTGAAATTTTCCTAAAACTAGTTAGGGTTAGATTTACCATAGCAATTTAGCTACTTTTATGTGCTTGTTTTTTCATAGACGATGCTACATCATCATCACCCAACTATAGGCACCTATATGTGCCACCCCCGAGCACAACACATAGAGATATATCCTGGGAAACCCTCCCGGGGAAGACAACCCAACAAGACTTCTTAAGTATAGATTCATCAACCAAGTACAATGTCAGTACAATGCTCTCTCAAAGAGAAATATCCCATATAATTCTTCTACTCAAATGGAAACCCTGCTACTAGACTTGCGCTTTGTCACCATAATATACACCAAGTATTATACCAAGACATACACGAAGAGATACACCAAGGTGCAGTCCAAGCCCTAACACATTACCCTAGAAAGGTAGTGCATGAGAGAGAGACCAACCAAGACTAAGAGATGTGCCTTATCCTTCCTCCTGTCGCTGCAACTGCAATTGCAACTCTCCACCAAACTTGCTCCATAGTTGAGTGAGTTGTGATCACCAAATGATTAAGGTGTCACCTTACTTATACTTATTCTTCGAGTGAAATTTTCCCATAGGGTCGACTTGTCTTTTCTGGAAAATATAATTTACTTTGAATTTTTCTGGCAAGATCGACTTCTCATATTGCAAGTAAAAAATATAATAATAATAATTTTCCTGAGTCGACATTACAAATATACTTTAGCATTATTCTTGTAGGGTTTTGACTCTCTTCCACAACTACATAATACTTCAACACTCCCCCTTAGTAAGGAAGGTATTCTTCTGGCGCAATCCTTAATACTATTTCTGTATGCATTTGTACTCTGGACCATTTACTTGTTGACTTTCCATGAATTTATGCATGACTAGAAGTTCAGTAACATCAACACTCCCTCTTAACTAGGGAGGTATTATCCATGATGTTCTTCATCTATTAGTCTCAATCACATCCATCCATTACACATGACATGCACAAGACTACCACCAATCACATGGTCTTGTAGATCGGTCTACATTTAGCATCACCATAGCCACACATGTTATCTCATGATCAAACAGATCATGTCACGAGTATCACCATCGTAGCCAAACAGGCTATGTCATAGTCACACAGAGACTATTTGATGGTCATGTCATAGTCATTCATCTAGGGCCTCATCAACACCTGTAACATCTCACTAGTGGGAACAACCTCATCGTCCTCTCAGACCTTATGGGTATCGACATCCTTTCATACCTTATGTAATTACGAGACTTCATCTATCTCACACATAACTAGGCATCTAGCTCATATATAACTAGGAAACTATCACATATGTCCAGCTCACACAGAATCTAGACAACTAGCTCTGAAGCTAACCCTTCTGGTTGGCACACCAGGCATCCAGTCCACAATGACCAGGCACCTAACCACAAGGATTAGGTGATATAGTGTGCACACACTACCCATCTATCCTAGGGCTAGGAAACACATCCGACCACACTCTTGGTTGGCCCTCCAGCTTGAAAAGTTAGGAAACTGCCAGCCCGGAAGGCTCAACATATTGTTGACCCTGTGCGAGGTCATGTTGACTGGTGACACAGTCAATAACGTGCACGTGAATGACTACCCACTATTTCCACACTTTGTAGGCTACTGCCCCAATAATCACACATGTGTGATCCAAGTGGATATTGGTGGCCACACACCTGTTCCAAATTCAAATTGGCTCATCTTCACAGTTTTCAGTTTAGCACGTTTGTCTGTAATGGGGACATTTCTTTATAATTGCGGGTTCTTCACTTTCAGGTCTATCCTGAAGTCCTACACAACATCTAGGTGGATATTGGTGGCTGCCCACCTATTCCAACTGGTTTATTTTGGAAGTTTTCATGTCAGTACATCTTTTTGTACTTCCGGGGCAGTTTTGGGGCCCTAAACAATGTTTTCTTGGCTTTCCACAATCAAATTGTAGACAAAGTTAGAGCTTGACAACATAATCCGTAGTTCTCTAAAAGGCCTTTCCAACGAGCTATCACATGCCTAAAACAAAGATCGTATGCAAAAGTTACGACCCCGGGAAGTTAATGTACTAACTTACCCCAATGGGGCCCACATGACTTTTGGCACTTCATCTCCTAGGATTAGGTTTTTGGATGTCTAGGGTTTTAGCATTCATGTTTATCATAAAAAGGCCTTCAGAGCCTCATTATACTCATCTTCTTGCGAATGAGCGTAGCCATCACATCTCTTCTCAGAGATAAAGCTACCACCATTCTAGCAAGCCTTGCACTCTATATTTTTATAGTCTCTGAATATTTCTCTCATTAATAGAAATCATGTATTGTTGTATTTCTCTGTTTCTGACAATTTTTATGTGTGTTTCATTGTAATATCTTTGCTTTCATTTCGTTCCTAAAATAATCTGGATCAATGTGACTCATCACTGCCTCTTGCCAGGGAAGTCCTTCTAGACCATGCCAAGCTTGTCCCTGAAGTAATAAAACTTTACCTTCGACAGAGGCTTGGTCAACACATCGACTATTTGCTCATCGGTAGAAACATATTGGAGCTTCACTGCTCCCTCTTGTACCATGTCTCAGATATAATGGTACTTGATCTCGATATGCTTTGATTTGTCATGAAACACAAGGTTCTTTGACAACTTTATACAACTCTGGTTGTCACAACATATACAAGTCACCTCCAACTCGAGATCAAATAGCCCTACACGTGAATTTCGAAGCCACACAACTTCACAACTAGTTGAACATGCTGCTATGTATTCTACCTCAATTTTACTAAGTTCCACACTAGTCTACTTTTTGTTGAGCCAAGAAATCATAGCTGACCCCAAACTAAAGCAACATCATGATGTACTCTTCCGATCTGTGAGACTATCGGCCTAATCTGAATCAACATAGCCTTGTAGCCTGATCTTACGATCTGAAACATATCAGAGTCCAAATTCTATTGTACCCTTCAGGTACCTTAACATGTGCTTTGCCACAATCAAGTGAACATGTATTGGTTCAACCATATACTGACTCAAAGTGTTCACCGCAAAGCATATATCTGGCCTAGTGTTCGTCAAATACATCAACGAACTAATCATCTGGTTGTACATGGTAACATCCACTATCTCTGAAGAAGTATCACTCAATAAATTTAGGTTCGTCACCATCGGTGTGGGCATGGATTTATAATCCATCATTTTGAATCTCTTTAGGATCTCTAGTGCATATTTTCCTTGGCTAAGGAAAATCTCATCTGTTTCTACCACACCTCTAGACCCAAGAAATAATGCATCATACCCAGGTCTTTCATCTCTAACTTTGATGTAATCTTTCTCTTGGACTCAGTGATGAGCTTCTCGTCCCCTATTAGAAACAAGTCCTCCACATATAACAACAATATCATTGGTCCATTATCCTCAACCTTGTAGTAAAGGTTGGGATCTGCTTTACTCTTGGTAAAACCCAAGCTCATTAGAAAGTTGCCAATTCTACCATACCATGCCCTGGGTTCTTGTTTCAATCCATACAAGGCTTTCTTCAATATGTACACATGTGTCTTCCTGTCATGTGTCTTGAATCCTTGTGGTTGTTCCACGTACACTTCCTCTTCCACTACACAATTAATAAAAGTTGTCTTCACGTCCATTTGATGTATCTTGCATTGCATTACTGCATCTATCGCAAGTGTATTTCTAATCGAAGTGTATCTCGCCACATGAGAAACTATCTTCTCATAATCTATTCACTCTTTCTGGGAGATCCCACGAGCCACGAATCTTGCCTTGTACTTCTCGATACTGCCATCTATTGAATGTTTCTTCTTGTATATCCATTTGGAACTCGCAACTGATTTTTCTTTCGGTCTCAGAACCACATCCCAAACATCATTCTTAATGATGGACTGGTATTCCTCAATCATGACATTCTTCCATACTTTCTTCTCTGCAACCTCTTCATAACAGATAGGCTCAACATCAATGATATCACATAACAATGCCACGTAACTGGAATATGGTCGAGGTTTCTTGCTTTCTCTGAAAGATCCAATTGGAGCACCATACTTCTTAGCATCATGAATAATCTCACGAGCCTAAGTTGGTCTTCTTTTCTTTGTAATCATTTCTACAAGTCTTTGTGGTTTTGTCATGTCATGATTCTCTAAAACATGCTCTTCTGGTACAATGCCATTACCTCATTTTTTATCGTTTGGTTCTTTCTTTCTACTACACCATTCTACTAAGTACAATATGGAGTAGTGAGCTCCCTCTTAATCCCAACTTCTTCACATAATGCTTTGAAGTCATCTGATGTGAACTCTCCTCCATTATCTGACCTCAAAGTCTTTCTCTTTTTTTTTTTTTTTCAGAAAGATTTTCTACAAGGGATTTGAATTCCTTGAACTTGTTGAATACTTTGCTTTTTGTTTTCAAGAAACAAATCCAATTTTTATACGAGAAATCATCAATAAATGAAACATAATGTACATACCTGCTAAGTGAAGTGGTTTTCACTGGTCCACACATGTATGAGTGCATGATGTCCAAAAATCCATTGGCTTTGTTGTCACTTCTTGGAAACAGACTCTTCCTGATTTTCAATCTGCTCCATGTCTCAAACTGAAGGTTATCTAATATGTTACCTTTTGCAACTGTCACTATAGCTCCCTCTCAGAGTTGTCACTGGTGACCTCCTTCCGTGGTAACCTTCCTGGAGCACGTACATCTCCATGGTAACTTCCATGGAATTTTTAAGATAACCTGCCCGAGACAAGAACAAAAAGATAAAAAGTATTTCCAATATAATATCATTTTCATAAGAACATATCTATGGTAACAAGAATAAAGGACAATTTCATGGTGATCATCATAGCTTTACCAAGGTGACCTGCCTGGAAGAAAATCAAGAATTATCTCCTAGAGGAGATGTTAGTTCATCTTGCAAACAAGTACAATACACATTTATATAATTCGTACTCACATGCTACAAAGTATTTATTGTACCTAGAAGTAATGGAACCTTTCAAACACTGTTGACTCAACTATAGTGTTTACTTGTAATGTAGCAATTATCAAACTTGATATGTTCATGTTGGAAACTTATCAATTTAATCAATCAAACCTAGAACCTGGAGTTTTATCTCCAAGAATGTGTCTTGTTTCTTTTCCTCCGAGTCTCCTTCATTCAAGATGACAAGTATTCTCTCCAACTTGTCCCCTGTACTAAGACAATATGCTTCCTTGACAAAAATCTGAGTCAGAGAATATAATGCAAAAAATCTCTAAAATCTCAACCTTAATCATTCTAATACTTTGACTAAAGTCAGTTTACAACTTTAACTTTGACTAGAGGTTAGTATAATAATCATAACTTCAATAGATCAAAATACGATTAGATGTTCATGAGATCACAATAATGCCATAACAGATAGAGGCATATCAAAACAATCAAACATGGAGTGTGTTGTTCCTATAAATGTTTTGGATCTGAGAACCATCTGGATCTACGATTGTTTATTGGACAAAATATCCCTTCTCTTGCAAACACCCTCAAGATAGTGATTCAGTTTAAACATATACAAGTACATGCCTTCGGCAGCAGCGGCAAGCAACGACGAACCCTAAAACTTCAAAGTGCTCCAACTTGCAATTGAAAGGTAATTGGAGATGCACTAGGGTAGGGCGCACCTGTTTATGAAGGAATTAGGCCAAACATCCTAGAAACGGTGCTCAACGAGCTTAACAAAATAATCTATGCAACAACATGGTACTACGTCAAACTATAGCGACAAACTGCAATGGCGAGGTAAATCTCACGATATTCCTTCCAATGATTAGACTGTCTGAAGGAAACCATCTCTAATCCCATGTTGAAATTTTCCTAAAACTAGTTAGGGTTAGATTTACCATAGCAATTAAACTACTTTTATGTGCTCATTTTTCCATAGACGATGCTACATCATCGTCACCCAACCATAGGCACCTATACGTGCCACCCCTGAGCACAACACACAAAGATCTATCCTAGGAAACCCTCTTGGGGAAGAAAACCCAACAAAACTTCTTCATTATAGAATCATCAACCAAGTATAGTGTCAGTAAAATGCTCTCTCAGAGAGAAATATCCCAGATAACTCTTCTACTCAAAGGGAAACCTTGCTACTATACTTGTACCTTGTCACCAGAAGATACACCAAGTATTATACCAAGACATACACCAAGAGATATGTTAATGTTTATGCCATTATTATAGTTCTTTGCATTTCATTAGATAAGAGCATAA
>JASDQU010095242.1:0-10344 GCA_032191745.1 Picea mariana | reverse complement strand
TTTACCTTTCCCATTCCAACAATTTTGCATGGTGCATCATCACCCAAATGAACCTGTCCAAAATCACCTTGAACGTAATCTAGAAAATGTTTCCTATGGGGTGTGGCATGAAATAAAGCCCCTAAATCTACTACCCAAGACTCAAAAATATTATCTACATAAAGAATCAAAGCATCTTGTAACACATCATTTGTTACATTTGCTTCCTGATTTTTCTCTTGTTGCCCATCTCTTTGTTTCTTTGGATCTCTACAGTCTTTCTTCAGATGTCCTTTCTTCCCAAAATTCAAACACTCTATATTTCCCAATCTAGATTTGGATCTTCCCTTCCTAGAATTCTTGCGGTTCCCTGAGCCCTTTCCTCCATCCTTTTGTCTTCCCCTATTCATCATGTTTAACACATTGTCTGATGTCTCACCTGTGCTTTTTCATCACATTTCCTCACTAAGGATAACGTTAACACCATCATCAAATTTTAAAGTGTTTGAACCAGAGACAGAGTTACTTACAACCATGACCAAGCCGTTCCAACTTTCTAGCAATGAGCACAATATTAGAAGAGCCATGACCTCATCATCAAAGTCCACTTTTATAGAACTTAGCTAATTAGTAACCGTATTAAATTCATTTAAATGATCTGCAACAGACCCACCTTTTGATATCTTCATATTAAATAATCTGTTCATTAGAAATACCTTATTGGACGTCGAGGGCTTTTCATACAATTTAGCCAATGTGTCCATCAACTCCTTCATTGTCGTTTCTTTCGAAATTTTGAAAGACATCGACGTTGCCGGGCTCAACCATGTCATTTTGTTGGCATAGGGGCAGACCTAGGTTCAACGCTTAACAACGCACCAACAAAACCCCGACTACCGACCTTTTCAGCAACACTTGCCAAGAAAACAAGGTCTCACCCGAGGTAGAAGCAGGGGGGTTACAGGACGCAAGTGTTTGTAACCAAGCCGGGACACAGATCTATGATATAAACACTTCACACAATAGTCTGTTAACACTTAGAATTAACATGCATTAGTTTATTAGCTTAATTAACACTGCACGATTCAGTCAAAGATAGGTCAATGCAATAATAGTGAATGATCATATAACATGAGCACTTAGCACTGAGTTAGATCTAACATTCATTTACCCTTAACACAAGTAATGCACTAAGTAACAACATATCTATCTATCATACATAATAATCAAAGCACTGAGCAGTTTCATAACATAAACAACACATCACAAAGCAAACCAAAGACACAAGATATACGTGGTTCACCCCAGTGTGGGGCTACGCCCACCAATCGCTTCGCCTTCTTTATTATTCCTATGAATATTAAATTCATTCACTCCTTTGCACTAAGCCACAGATTCTAGCTTCGCACCAGACAGGAGATTTGCTCACTGAGCACCAGATCCTCCTTCCAAAACTAGGTCAAGGCACAGAGCCACTCTTTATCAAGCACAAAGCCTTAACACACATACATTCCCTTGCACAAAGCCAATTGAGTTACTTGCACTTAACCACTTTTCTACCTCCTTCTACAATACATTATTACTTAGTTATACTTTTGCAATCCCTTACAATAGGGCCAAAGCATGGGAGAACCCATGGGCTGACATCCCATAAACCCATTACAAAACCCTAGAAAACCCTTTACTGGGTCCACATAGCCTGCAAAATAAGTGAGATCTGTGATCTCAACTCCGTCAGGGCACTCCTTCTTCAACCAATGTGTCGAAGTCCAAAAGTGGTCCAAATCTGACCAAGGTTTCCTCAAAACTTGGTCGAGGGCCAACATGCCCCCAACACTCATCTGTCACTCGTCCCGAGTCACTCAGTTCTGGACAATGCTGCTTCGAAGGCCTCGAGCTTCACCTGAGCTGCCTCTATAATAACCCAAGGCTGAGCCCCTGCTGAATTGTAATTATGTTTATAGGCTGGTGAGCTGAGTGGTTATAAGCTGAGAGACTTATGTGTTTATTAGGCTGGTGAGCCAAATTCCAAGGCCAATGAGCCTGATTTTGTATATGTAAGTACTCGCATCATTAATAAAATTACACTGTTGTGTGTAGACCGACCACGAAGAAGAGTTATGGGGGACTAAACTCCACTAGGTAGGGTAAGGGAGGGGGGGCTAAGTGTCTAGGCCTAGGGGCTAAGCTAGAAGGACTTACCTCTAACGGAATAATATTTTATTATTATTTCCCAAAGTCTATGGTTGACTTAAGCTGTGTTGTCCTAAGTTCCTGGGAAAATGGGAACAAGTGATAAGTGGAAATCATGTGGCTTCAGGAAGACATGTATCAACCTGGGTGCATGAAATTTATAGCTGAGGAAGCCAGTTCGTTGGGGGTTCGCTTCCCATTCGAGCATTGCTTCCCATCCTTGCGTCTGGATGAGTTTCGAGTTTCCTCACGACCCTTACGTTTCTCTGGAGGTATGTCACCTTCCTGATTGACTGGGGATTCACGCATTGAACTAGTTCTCCATCGTCATCGCCTCTGTACCTAGTACACACTTTTGGAGTCCTGCAGTCGTACTTGAGTTGTTTCGTGTGTTTCTTGTGAAGCCGGACGCATTTGTATTCGCGTGAGCCGTGTTGTGTCTTAGTGTTAGGCTATTGCCATTTTCAACATCCATAACCGTTTCATGTTGCTGTCATTACCCATATGTTAGCTAAATGTTGTTGCAGTATTGCTTAGGAGATGAATTGAAGAAGCAGGTTGTCAGGCCTGTGAGCAACTCTCCTAGGTGAGAGAGTTTGTTGGGAAGTGAGTTCTCCTAGAAGGGAGTCTCATAACAGCTATAGTACTCTGAGACTTCTGGTCCAGCTTGTTGCTGAAGCCCAAGGTAAGGGAGGTGTACTAGCTGATGGAATTGTATTAGTGAAGGTGTACCCTCCTGGGGTGGAGAAGGCATGTGGGGAATGAGGGTCTATGGGTTGTGGGCATAAGTGGCTCCTGGGATAAAAGATCCTTCCTGTTGTTTTGTGCAACTTCCTTGTTGTCCTTGCCCAGTGGAGTTTAGTCCTAGCTCGGGGGTGACCCATTATTGAGCATTATGAGTAGTGTGGTCTAAGGATGGGAGGTTCGTGGAAGGTCTGCACGCAGTTGGTGGTTTTACTCCAGTTAAAAGATAAGTATAATTTCCATGCTTAATTATGTATGTTATGCATGTCTGTGTTTCTTGAAATGTATCATGTGTTCTGTTGCATGTGGACTTACTATCAATTCCATTTGAATCTGTATGGTAGCAGTAACTCTGTGTTAATGGTTTTAAGATTCATTAAAATACATGTCATATATATATACATATGTATGTATGTATGTATGTATGTATTTTTCGAGAAGTGGCATTGCCCGACCTGTTGGTGGATGGAGACATTACAATTTGGTATTAGAGCTAACTGAAATTTGTGAGTAGTGGCATTGTCCGGTCTGTTGGTGGTTGAGGACGTTACAATTTGGTATCAGAGCCATGGTTTCAACACTGAGCCTGGATGGGCCATGTTAGTGGTTAACAAGACAAAGATTTCAGAGTGAATTGTTGTCGAAAGGGACAAAATTTGAGGTTCCGAGCGTCTCTGGGTGCAAGGAGTGCATCGATAGAGTCTTTGACCCAAAAATCTTGAGAGAAATAGCTTGAATTTTCTCATAAAGGGGCGCGAATATCTATTGCAAGGAGTGTACAGATCCAAAAGTTGACTAAGTGTCGAAGCAACCCTCTAAGGAGAAAGGGGTTAGAGAAACGAAGCTCAAAAGAGATAGCGGGAAGAAATATTTAAAGGGGGAGAAACTCTCAAGGTTTAACGAGTTAACGGCTAGGATTTCTTCAAGAGGAAACAGAGTCGCCCTAGACCGTCAGATATGGAAAAGTTGCAAGGAAGTTAGTCGCGAGATCCTTTAGAAATCCGGGGAGTAACAGAGTTCGTCTGTGTTGTCGATCCGAGAGAGAGGATACGTGGTGGAAATCATTGGACTTCAGGTGAAATCGTTCAGGAGAATTAGTGTGTGCTAAGACGGGAACTTTTGAAGCCCGAAGCTCTGAATCCCCAAAGAGTCAAAGTGGTGAGTCATGATGACATCACCTGGAGGTGATGTGGACCTCTCCTATACCTGCCACGTGCCCCCACCTGGAATGTTGTTTGTTGTACTATGTGGGCCCAGAGGTTACATAACATAGTTAAAGGTCAGCGGACCCACACTGGCGTTGATCATGATACACCAAGATCAACAACTAGGAGACATTGTGGGGACCCAAGTTGCATGGGAGTTAATTCTCCAAGGCAGTCCCGCAATCCAAACCACAGTTTCACCGAGGGGTTACGTGTTAACGTCAGAAGAATTGCGGGATGAAAGACAGGTTACTCCAAACCGCGGATGCATGCCCCCTCAATTTGAAAACTATTAAGTGATGTGACTATTCAGTATCTTAGTCCAAGAACGAAAGCTGTGGGTCCCAGTGGACGCACGCCGCCAGTTGTGAAGTTTGGAGACTTGACACTTCGAAAGGATGGTTCATAAGGAATGAAAGGAAGATCCTTTCAAAGTTTCATAACACCGAAGTGACATGACATAATGACGTCACCAAAGGTGACATGGAAGTGTTCGGATATTAACGGTTCGGGGTGTTGGGGAGGTGCGGATGTGAAATCCTCCAAAGTCCTGAAGCTCTGAAGTCTCGGAACTCAGATGCCCGAGGTTCCATAGTGACTGAGAGTCGTTGGATGCTGGGTAGACGTGGAAATTTGATCCACCCTACTTCACGAGTTTGGTAATCCGGAACTCCAAGGGGATTGTTGTGATGTGCTTTGAAAAATTTTAAAGCTAGAGGGCCAAAGTCCCAAATAAGCGCATATCGACCTAGCACTTGGCCACAACCCATGGTCGCATGGGTTGGGTGCTAAGAGAAAGGGAATAGTGCTTGAAAATTATTGCAAAACAGAGCAGAGATTAGAAATAAAATGGAATCTAAAAGTTTTCTTTGAATCAGATTGGTTTATGAATACTCTGGAATTGTTAAGGAATGATGGCTTGACAAATTTTGGTTGACTGCACATTGTGTTTGCAGAGTTAACGATTGTCAGAACCAAACAGAATTGCCGCAGAGTGCAGAGAATGGAGGAGGCACATAATACTTTCAGTTCAGAGAATGAAGCTAAAGGAATGGATGTCCATTTGGCAGTTGAAGGATCAAAATCCAATGGGCATGGAGAAGAGATAGATAACGAATGAGACATGATGAAAATCATTGAAAGATTGCAGAAAGATGCTCAGACTCACCAAGCAAATAACAAAAAGCTCATAAAAGCCAGGTATCAACAGGGAGAATTCAACTTAAAGTTGATACAGAGCTTGGAAAGAATCGAAAAGAAGTTGGATAAGGAGAGTGGCTCAAGCAAAATAGGGAGTCACAGAACCTCTAAGAAGAAAGGAAGATCAAGAAGCGTTACCAAGCATCATCGTCACTCCCTGAAGCATTCCAATAAGAGGGCACATGGTAGTTCAAGCCCATCTCCTACCAGAAAGCATAGGAGATCTGAAGTGGATGAACTGAAGGGAGAAATGAACAAGATTAAGCCTCCTACTTTTGATGGAGAACACAAGAAAGATTAAGATTCCGAGACATGGTTGTTGGGCATGAGGAAATATTTCCAACTGCAGAACTATTCTTCTAATGCAGAGGGAAGAATTTCCATTTACCAACTTAAAGGAAAGGCACCCATATGGTGGGAGTAGCTTGTGTAAGTACAACACATCAGAGAGAAGAATGTTACATGGAGGGAATTCAAGAGACATTTTGAAAAGAAGTACTTAACTAAGAGGTATTATGACAAGAAAATGAAAGAGTTCTTCGAACTCAAGTAGGGAAGTATGTCCATTGATGAGTATGAAAGAAGATTATTGGAGTTGTTGAAATATGTTCCCTTCATCAAGGACGAGATAGTTAAGATTCAAAGGTATCTGAGTGGGCTGCCATCTTCCATCAGTGACAAGATCTAGTATGATGACCCGAAAACTATGGAAGAAACTATAAGTAGAGAAAAATGCTTATATGATCAACAAAAAGAAAATCCTACTTTCCAAAAATCTTGGGAAGACAAGAAGAAGTTTAAGAGGGAGCAGAGGAAAAAGGGAAATAAACCACCATTTTTCAGGAATAGACCTCAAGGACAGTTAGGTTTTAGAGAGCCCGAGAAGGTTGAAGTAGGTGGGAAAATGCCAAGACATCCACCTATGGAATGTTGGGGTTGTAAAGGAAATCATAGGTACAGAGATTGCCCCCACAGAAATGACAAAGTGAGGGTTGTCCACAATGTTCAACAGGAAGAAACAGTGGAGGACATGGGTAGAAGTGTACCAAGGATCTATGCAGCCTTGGACAACAAGCAAGCAAAATATCAGTCACATATGATTGAAGTGGAAGGTATGATCAACAACCAACCCATTACTATTTTAATTGATTCAGGAGCTAGTCATAGTTACATAGATCCTAGAATGTTGGAAAGTTTACATTTTCCAAGAAGCAAGTAGGGAGAATCTTGTTTAGTGCAGCGGGCTACAGGAGCCAAGAGAAGGTTTGTTGAGTTAGTTAAGTCATGTCCAGTGGACATGAATGGACTGAGCACAAGGAATGAATTGAACATCTTACCTTTGGGTTCCTATGACTGTCTAACTGGGATGGATTGGTTGGACCAACACCATGCCATCTTAGACTGTCGTAACGAGGCATTCACTTGCCTGGACAAGAAAGGAAACCCAAGGAAATTCCAAGGAATTCCCAGAGTAGTTGCTATCAGATAAATCTCAACAATGCAACTGAAGAAGTGCTATAGGAAAGGTTGTCAATTATTTCCATCTCATATGGAAGAAGCACCTAAGGATAAGGTGTCAAATATTGAAGACCATGCAATATTAAAATATTTTGAAGATGTATTCAAGGAGGTACCAGGACTACCCTCGAAGAGAGATATTGACTTTTCTATAAACTTGATGCCTGGAGCAGCTCTAATGTCAAAAACTCCTTACATAATGAGTACACCAGAGTTGAAAGACTTCAATTGCAGCTTGAAGAACTTTTGAAGAAGGGGTATATATGCCCAAGTGTGTCATGATGGGGTGCCCCAGTCTTGCTCTTGAAAAATAAATATGGGACATTGAGATTTTGCATCAATTTCAGACAACTGAACAAGGTGACTATTAAGAACAAGTATCCTTTGCCAAGAATCGATGATCTCTTTGATCAGTTGAAGGATGCGAAGATATTTTCAAAAATAGATCTTAGGGCAGGGTACCACCAGGTAAGGATAAAAGATGAAGACATCAGCAAGACCGCATTCAGAACAAGGTATGGTCATTATGAATTCACAGTGGTACCATTTGGGTTATCAAATGCACCCGTTGTTTTCATGTGCCTAATGAATGGTGTATTCAGAGAATATCTAAACAAGTTTGTCATAGTCTTTTTGGATGACATCCTAGGGTATTCTAAGTCAGAGGAAGAGCATGAACATCATCTGAAGATGGTGTTGCAGGTGCTAAGAGAGCACCAACTGTATGCCAAATTGAGCAAGTGCTCGTTTTATCAAAAGCAGATCCATTACTTGGGACATATCATTTTAAAGGATGGGATAGTCATGGATTCTGAGAAGATAGAAGCCATCACAGAATGGTTAGCACCAAAGAATGTGATAGAAGTCAGATCCTTTATGGGTTTAGTTGGCTATTACAAAAGGTTCATTGCAGGATCCTCAAGGATAGCTCACCCCATCACTTCCTTGCAAAGGAAGGAGAAGAAATATCAATGGATAGAAGAATGTCAGAGAAGCTTCCAACAGTTGAAGCAGTTGTTAACCAGTGCTCCGATCCTGAAGATTGTAGACCCAAATGAAGATTTTGTAGTGTGTACAGACGCATGCAAAGAAGGACCGGGATGAGTCCTCAGTCAGAACGGGTTTGTAATATGTTATGAGTCCAGGAAATTGAAGGATCATGAAAAGAACTATGCAACTCATGATTTGGAGTTGGAATCCATAGTGCACGCTCTGAGGAAATGGAGGCACTACCTCATGGGAAGGAGGTTCAAACTGAGGACATACCATAACGGTCTGAAGTATTTGTTTGATCATCCAACCTTGAATGCTAGGCAGGGTAGATGGTTGGAATTCCTTTGTGAGTATGACTTTGATATCAAGCATATTAAAGGAAAAGAGAACAAAGTGGTTGATGCACTCAACAGAAGAGTACATGGACTACATGTTATGACCATTATCATGTATCAAAATTATATTAAAGGCATAATTTCGGAAGATGCAAATGCAGATTTGCAGTACCTGGAATTGGTGGCAAATCTACAACAAGGTAAGATGCTACAGAAAGTGGAAGATTATAAATTGGAAGTTGATGGAACACTCTTGTACACAAACATAATTTATGTACCTAATTTCTAGGAGTTGAGAATTATGGTCTTGAAAGAAATGCATAATGTGCCTTATGTTGGGCACCCTGGATATCAAAAAACAGTGGTAGCAGTCAAGAGCCATTAATTTTGGCCAGGAATGAAGAAGGAAATTGCAGAATACATCGCCAAATGTATGGAGTGTCAGAAGGTTAAAGCTGAACATAGGCACCCAACAAGGTTGCTATAGCCTTTACCCATTCTTGAGTGGAAGTGGGAAGTGGTGACAATGAATTTCATCACAGGATTGCCCAGAATCGACAAGCAACATGATTCCATCATGGTGGTGGTGGATAAGCTTACGAAAGCTGCCCTTTTTATTCCATTGAAGACTACTAACAAGGCAACTAATGTTGTTGATACCTATATGAAGGAAATAGCATGATTGCACGGTATTCCTAAGACAATTGTGTCTGACAGAGACCCGGAATTCACCTCAAAATTTTGGAAAGGGTTATTCAAAGGGTTCAGAACGAATCTAAACTTTAGCACAACCTATCACCCCGAGTCAGATGGACAAACAGAAAGAGTAAACCAAGTGATAAAAGATATGTAAGGATGTATGTGATGGACAAACCATCTAAATGGGAAGATTATCTACACTTGGTAGAATTTGCCTACAACAATGGGTATCAAGCATCATTGAAGATGGGTCCGTTTGAAGCACTTTATGGCAGAAAGTGCACGACCCCAGTAAGTTGGGATAACCCAGCTGATAGGGCAGTGGTTGGGCCAGAGTTGCTTAAGGAAATGGAAGAACAAATGCTAAAGATTAAGCAGAATTTGAAGGCTGCCCAAGACAAGAAGAAAAGTTATGCTGATAAGAACAGGACCCACAGGGAGTTTAAAGTGGGTGATCATGTTTTCTTGAAAGTGAAAGCCAACAAAAGATCCTTGAAGTTGGGAAACTGTTCCAAGTTGGTAGCCATATATTGTGGGCCATTTGAAATCCTAGAAAGGATTAGATTAGTTTCTTATATGCTTGCATTGCCTGCATCCATGACTGTACATAATGTGTTTTATGTTTCATTACTTAAGAAATATATACCTGATCCTAATCATGTGATTGATTGGAATGTGATTCAGGTGGAGTAAGAAGGCATCTTGCAGCTGCATCCGTTGCGTATATTGGACCGGAAAAGCAATCAGCTCCAGAATCGAGCCATAGGGCTTGTAAAAGTCTAGTGGACCTGGTACGGTCCTGAGGACGCAACATGGGAGCATGAAGATGCTATGCGGGCAGAGTACCCGCGTATTTTTGAAGATTTTGGAAATCTTGTTGTTGTTGTTGTGTAAATAAGTTGCACTGAGGACAATGCAAAAATAAGGGGAGGGGATTGTAATACCCCAAGGTCGAGCCCCTGCTAAATTGTAATTATGTTTATAGGCTGGTGAGCCAAGTGGTTATAAGCTGAGAGACTTATGTGTTTATTAGGCTGGTGAGCCAAATGCCAAGGCTAATGAGCCTGATTTTGTATATGTAAGTACTCGCATCATTAATAAAATTATACTGTTGTGTGTAGACCGACCACGAAGAAGAGTTATGGGGGACTAAGATCCACTAGGTAGGGTAAGGGAGGGGGGCTAAGTGTTTAGGCCTAGGGGCTAAGCTAGAAGGGCTTACCTCTAAGGGAATAATATTTTATTATTATTTCCCAAAGGCTGTGGTTGACTTAATCCGTGTTGTCCTAAGTTCTTTGGAAAAAGGGAACAAGTGCTAAGTGGAACTCATGCAGCTTGAGGAAGACATGTGTCAAGATGGGCGCATCCAGTTTATAGTTGAGGAAGCTAGTTCGTTGGGGGTTCGCTTCCCATTCGGGAATTGCTTCCCATCCTTGCGTCTGGACAAGTTTCAAGTTTCCTCACGACCCTTACGTTTC
>JASDQU010095239.1:0-21799 GCA_032191745.1 Picea mariana | reverse complement strand
TGTATTCTGATAATTATGCTCATAAGCTGTGAAACTGTGAATGTTTTCATTATAAGAATGTCTGTGTGGTATTTTGATCAGTACTAGTAGTTGTATATGCTTATAACAGAAAAACCACGCATGGCTTATGTTGATAAATGAATTTAATTATGCATAAGTTGAACCAAGTCAGACTTCCATTCCGTTCTCGGGAAGTTGTTTCCCCTTATTTGTCTCCAGGAATGCCCCAGAATAGATCTCTTCACAAAGATTCCCTCCTTGGAAAGGTTTACCAAGAACCTGGAAAAAGGACTTGAATGTGCAAGTCTTAACAATCTTGTATGAGGAGGAATGATCCTCTTAAAATCCCGAAGTAGCAGTGTAGGGATAAGTATCGATCGACGAACGAGATCCCGTCGGAAGACCCATGGTCATTCACGACCATTAGATTGACGAAAGAAACAAGGGTGTTACATACCTTGCCCCTTTTCCTCTACCTTCGTGAATAGCAAGAAAATCGAGATCGTAGACCCCCAAGGTCCATGAGAGCATATGGATCGTTGATTTTTCCACATCCATGAAGTAGTGGGAGAGTGCGCGACGTGGGATAGATCTGAGCCGTTAGATCTTAGCTAGAAAAACTCGACAGCCGTTGGATCTATTAAGAGATGCATGAGGGTTAAGCCCTCGTGAACAGGAGGTTGGAAGTCCCGACGAGAGGCGTGGCCATTGGGATATCGACATTCGTGAAATCGAGAGTCACGATGACATGAGGTCGGGAATTTTCATAGTGAAAATCCCGGAATCAATATGAGTCGTCCATAATAGTAGGACACGTGGGCAAGATCGGGAGCTCGTCGACATTTTGGAGATCGAAGGGACAAGATGCCGGAATATTTCAGCAACGGAAACTCCGAAATCGCGAGAAGCGATCAGGACCGTCCATCTTAGGAGGACGCGTGGTGGCAATCAGAGCATTCGGGAAAAGTCCCGAAAGGAAAGTCATCCATCGGGAAATCGGGAATCCCGTGGACAAGAAGTCCATACACTTCAGAATTGCGAAGTCCGGAGTCCCGAAAAAGTGAAAAGCGTCCATTGTAGGGCCAACTGTCATCATATCATCATATCGGGATTCGGCGGATCGCGAATCCTGAAGACGAGTACATTTCGACATTGTAAATTCTGAAAACCCGACAGGAGATAAGGCTGCGGTCTTGTGAGATAGTGATCACGTGGGCTAGGAGTTTAGCCAGGAGGGCTAACACGTAAGGGACCATATCGGTGAATTGGCTCATCAGAGATCGGGGATTCAAGAGAACATGGAACTCTTGACATCGGGGATCACGAAACCCCGAAACCCGAAAGTATATGCATTTCCCATTGTGGAAAGAGTAGTGGTCGTATGCAAAGGCCGTGACAGGGAAAGAAGGACCTGTGGATCGGGTTTTGACAGAGATTCCAGTAGGGAATCCAATGAGCTGCTTCGGCTCATGAACTGATTGAGCGATCCTGAGAGCGGACATGCTTGGGAGCGCAACTGCGTGACTTTCCATATTGGAATTCAGAAATTTGAATGGCGAAGAGTCTTGGAGTCGTTGCATTTCGAACTCCCAAGTACCGAAACCCCGAAAGGATTCATACCGTTGGATCAGGGGAGTCTTACGGCAGTCGATCTCCCTTTGGAGGGAAACTTTGGAGACCTTGGAAGTTTCAGGGATTTGAATGGGGAAAGGTAGAAGTCATGTATCGCGACTCCCCGAATCGCGAAAAGTCGATAAGCTCTTGGCTGGCTTAAGTACRTGGACACCGTATAGGGTCACRTAGACAAGACCCCAAGAGAGAAACTTGCCCCTCGCTAGCCCCGTCGTGGTTTGGCGTTTCGCTGTTTCAAGCTTCGGGGATTCCCATTGTTGAGAAATCAATGAAAAATTTTGATTTGCGTAGTGGGTATGTGACATTTGTTGACCTCGACTCTGGGTGGACGAGGGTCAYGAGGTAGGGAGTTGGAATGAGAGTGYAGAGGTTGGTTGGAGTCAACACCTTCAATTTAGAGAGCTRGGTCACATGAGGAAGGACCTTGGAATTTGTTCATGAATTTGTTGAGAGAAAAATGGACTTCAACAATTTGKCTACCRAGCTCGGGTTGGATGTGATCAATTTTTGCATGAATGGCTAGAATGTCCCTATTTACTTGGGCCCAAAGGGTAGTAAGGTCAGTATTCAGTTTCTGATTGGTTTCATCTTGGCGAGTGGGAGCCATTGGGGGATGAGGGGTGGGTCCATAAGCCAAAAAGAAGAGAAATGATATATACCACAGTGATCAGAGCAGTGAGAGGAGACTAATGGGATAAGTAGGAAATAAGGGTACCGGGAATGGTATGGATCCACAAGGTAAAAAAAAAAGAAAAAAAAGAGAGGTCTCATAATGATCAGGGAGAAAAGGGGAATCCAATGAAATGGGTCTCAAATAAGGGTGCAGGTAGGTAAAAACAAAAAGATTAAAAATGATAGGTATCACAAAGATAATGCTGAAAAGGGGGATCCAATGAGATAGGTCTCAAATAAGGGTGCGAGTAGGTAAAAAGGTTAAAAATGATAGGTATCAAAATGATCAGGGAGAAAAGGGGAATCTAATGAGATAGGTCTCAAATAAGGGTGCATTTTCTCTCTTCTTCTTTCTTTTATTTTTATTTTTTATTTTCACTCCTGTAGAGTTATACTTCGATCCGAGTAATATTGCAATGTTGAAATTCGCAAATTCTTAACAAGGAAAAAATGTGTAGTGATTTCACAACCCTAATGCGGGAGGAAAGGTTGCACTTGCAATAGATCTTGTCTGTTCCTTTTCCATTATGTTTATGTCCCAAGGGTTAGGGTTTTTAGGGTGCCTATAGACAAGGGTTTTCCCTATGCTATAGCTCTATGATATATGTACAGGGTTGAACAATAGTACTCGACCCAATATCTCAAGGCACCATCTAAGGAGGCTAGAACATACCCTTAGTCATACTACCCGATTACCCGGGTACTAGAGAGTATCTTCCCGAGTGTTATTCTCGGTGGCACTATAGTAGTCAAGCGGTTGATTTGTTGATATATGGATGGTTTTAGGATACCTAGGGGGGCTCTCGATATACCATAGGTACTTGGAATTGAAAGTTCGTATATAGGTGTTGTCTAATGCGCTACCACTGGAAGGGGTACCAACATGGGTTACAAGGGTGTCTAACAATGTGAGCTTAAAAACCTCTTGTATTTCCTACATGTACGCTTCCCCGAATGCGGATGTATGCACTGAACGACAAATCATTGTAGTTTAAAAACGTTGGAACATGTCTCTACCTTGGAAAAAATTTAACCCACAATTCTTGCGAAGGAAAATTCTCTGATACCACTTGTTATGCACCTGGTTATGTGATATTAAGCAGAAATATGAATATAACGAAAATTACCAACAGAACAATAGAATGTAGAGAATAACACACCAAAAAGATGCCTTTATTGAAATGGGAGCAATGCTCACTTGCTTCTTCGAGGGGGAAACGTCTAGTAGATCAATGCTCTGTTACAATAATTCACAAGACAAAGCTTTCTCATGCCTCATACTCTTATTTGTACTAATTCTATCTTCTAAAGAATATTCTAGATGAAGATCTTTCTAGAAGCATAAGCTTATATTAGGTCTTCTTACATTGACTTGTTCATATTTATTAAGTAGACCTTATTAACTAATGTTGGCCTTTATTACATGGAAAATATATTATTGTATGTATGTGAGGGGTTAGGGAGGTTAGGTCCCTAAAATATTTTGTGTGACTGTTGAGACATATGTTGTTGGATCTATTGCGAGGACTGGGTCTAGCACTGGTTTTGAAATGGGATCAAACTGGAAGGTTTTCCCTTCTAGTGCTAGTGCTTGGGGYTAGATATGTATGCCTACCCACCCTAGCTTCTATGTTTATCCATTAACACATAGAAAAACAAAAGGTATCCGGTAGTCATGTTCAATAATATTACAGTGTCTATGGTATTACAATGTGTATAAAAGTAAATATTGATTAAAATAATTAATGATTTTGGTCAAAGCTCTCATTGCAAGCATCACGACAACAGTCACACGAAGGAAAACAACCGAGGAAGTGGCATTTTGGTAAAAGCTACAGCTAGTAGGTATACACAATCGAGGATATTTTCTAAGAGGTGTAGTGTTTGTATGATGAAGGGTATTTTTGATGGGCACAATGAACGAGAAAAGATGTCAATGTTTACTTTGATATTTTTCTTACTTCCACTATGGGCATAACATTTACTACAAATAGGTAGATGATTAAGATCCTAATGGAATAGGGAGGTTTAAGCAAACAAAGTAGATTAATATATATTTACTTACATGTGTTAGTAACTTTGGGATTCTAACATATAGATTTTGCATTTATAATAAAAAACCTTCTTTAATTCGACTTTGTAAAGGCATTGGTTTTGTTAACTAGATGCATCATCTTAACTATTTAACTATTCACAAAGAATTCCACTGATGTAGCAGTGAAATGATAGCACTATATTCCAAAGAATTCCAATTGATATAGCAGTGATAACCATCTCCGGAGAATGCGAATACTTGTGGAAGTCCATATAAGACAAAATCAGGCAAACATTTATATCAAAGTTTGACCACTCAAATTAACCTACAACTTTATCAAAATTTTATATATATTTGAAAAGTGAATCAAAAAAATTATCTTTAAACCTACAAGATTATCAAAATTTTATATACATGAAAAATTGAATAAAAATAATTATACTTAAAGAACCAAAGCAACTAACCATTCTAATCAACTTATAACATTATTATCAAAATTTTATATTGAAAAAGTGAATCAAAATAATTATCTTTAAACTAACAATATTATAAAATATATATTTTGAAAACACAATCAACATAATTAACTTTAAAAAACCAAAGCATTTAACAATTCCAATCAACTTATAACATTATCAAAATTTTATATTTAAAAAATAATCAAAATAATTATCTTTAAACCTATAAAAATATAAAAAAATTATATATATTAAAAAATTAAATCAAAATAATTATTAATATTATCAAATATATATTTTGAAAACCCAAACAAAATATATTAATATTATCAAATATATATTTTGAAAACCCAAACAAAATAATTATATTTAAGGAAACAAAGCATTTAACAATTTCAATCAACTTATAACATTATCAAAATTTTATATTTGAAAAATAGTCAAAATAATTATCTTTAAACCTATAAGAATATAAAAAAATTATATATATTAAAAAATAAATCAAAATAATTATTTTTAAAGAACTAATTACATCATCAAAATTTTATATTTAAAAAATAATCAAAATAATTATCTTTAAACCTATAAGAATATAAAAAAATTATATCTATTAAAAAAGTAAATCAAAATCATTATTTTTAAAGAACCAAGTACATATAAGGTGCCATTTGAACAAGTGYTGCATGGCAGCGTAGTCCCTACCAGGTTGGTATGGGAGTAAATGTGACCTAGTACAGGCAGGGGGCTAGAAAGTTGAAATACATGTGGTTTGCGTGCAGAACATAGTATTCCCGAATTAGTTCTTCTTGAAAAAATATGAAAAATTATCAATGTTTGAATGGTTGTTGGACACAAAAAATTTAGCATTACCGAATTGGTTATTTTTAAAACTAGGACATAGAAAGTCATCATAAATAAATAAATTATACATACGAAATATGTATTTGTACCAAGGAGGTTAGAAAACAAATTTTGAAAAATGGGGCCGAAGTGTAAATGAAACGAAGTGTTTGGTGCAAAATGTATACGAGGGAAATGTTGTGTGCAAGGTGCATATTTTGAAAGATGGGGCAAAAGTAAATGATGGTTGGCAAGCCGAGCACCATCTAATTTTGGAAAGTATATAGCAAACATTTTATTTTTTTTAAAGTATATAAGAAAGTAAAAAATTTGTTGACAGTGCAAGATTAAATTTGGAAATTTAAATGCATTTTCAATGTGGGCTGGTGAAAGATAAAAATATATGATGACATAAAATTAATAGGAGATAAGAAATATAAAAATTTTAATGTATTTGTGAACATTTGCCAGAAATGCATTTGTTATAGAGAGTGTTGAAAGATAAGAGTATAGTCTTTAGGATATAAAAATTTAGATGCATTTTTATTTGAAATCTATCAGAAAATAGAAGTTTCTTACATACCACTGCAAATGTTGAAATATACAAAAAAAACAAAGTGTGTTACATATAAACCGGAATTTCAATGCGTTTGTCATGTAGACTGGGATTGGGGCTCCCGCGAACCATTAGAGAAATATTTACAAGAAACAGGATTGTGGAAAGAAGATAGAGTGCAACAGCTGCAAAAGAAAATAAATGGAAAGGTATAAGTGTTTTCCTATACATGTTTATTTAAGAAAGCGGAATAACTAGGTTGAAAAACAAAGAAAGATGGGATGAGTAAACTTACAGTGAGGGTACATATGAGCGCTTTGGCTATTTGCTTGCATATGCCCTTTCATTGATGTCGACGATGACTACGGTTTCAAGGATGATCTCCACGGCTGCTGGAATGTTGGCAACTGCCTGTTGTCTTTGGTTGGCGGCCCTGTTTCAATTGCCTTTTGATCCATTCTTCAATGTACGCTCTCATTGGGGCGACATTGATCTCATTCCGAATCTTGATGTGGAAAAGATCGTTTTCTAATTCTTGGAAGTCGATAGAAAGATTAGAGAGAGCCTGATGAATTTCCTCATTCTGTACTGCATATTTGACTCGCCAGTCATGGACGTGAGATCGATCAAATTGAAGGATGCTGTAAAACTTTTCCAGAGAGAAGGTCTTCAATGTAGCAACCTTTTTAACAAACTCTTCTCCGGTTAAGGGTAAGGAGTTTGCGATTAAGAGGGGGTCTTGGAAGTCATTTGTTTTCTCGGCTAAGTCTACATTTGACAGCTTTGTGAATAATTTATCTTTCTTCAATATGACTTGTTCACATGACTGAACAATGAGACGCAGGTTGTTTACTTTTTCTTTCCAACATGCATTCAATTGGCCGATCCGGTTTTTGGATCGAAGATCTTCTTCTCTTCTTTTTGTTTCTGTCATATTGTTGACAATCTTGCCAAAAGGGATGACCATTTTTAAGAAGAAATTTTCTTCATCTTTTAATTCGGCTTGCAAAAGCTCGAGCAAGCTATGTTCCCTAGTTCTAAGGGAAGCGATGGTTTGTGATCTCTTCCAGGCATCGGTAACCAGTTCCATCTTTTTTGTGATATTGTTTTCCACATATCCTTTACAGGATGCGAGCAGGGTGGAGGGTGCTTTTACATTGGGTGCAGGGGTGCCAGGCATGGCTATTGCCAAAGGATCGACAAGCAATGGCATAGGAAAGAAAGCGTCTTCCAATTCCTTGACTCGTTCCTTCAGTCTGGCATTGTGGGTCTCCATGCGTTGAATGGAGTCATGAAGCACTTCTCCGGTCGCGGTGTGAAGTTGACAGATTTGGGACGGCCGCATGTTGACAATGTCAACCTCTGAACAAGATTCGCCTTTGATATTTTTAACATTTTTTTTCTGAAATATCAATTTTTTGTTCCGGCTATCAAAAAAAACACTCTGGAACACGAAGGATTCATCTTCGTCAAAATTTTGGGCAACAGATATGTCCATTGGATGGCTATGGTTGATGGCGTCCTTGGGCTGATCAAAGAAGGGGAACATGGCATCCAAATCAGTGTCAATTTCCATGTTCTCAGTCTGAATTTCAAGGTCTTCTGCCTGCCCTACTTTTTTTTTTCTCTTCTTCTCCACTGGAAGCTTGTGAGAACTATCAATTTTAAAGTGAGGAGGGTCGTTATCTCCTCCTCCGTTTGAATAATTCTGGGTTTCTTTGTTGTTGTGATGGGCCATTCGAGCGATGCTCCGGGATGTCGTACTTTTTTGAATGGTATTTGCGGATTGAACACTCTTGTCACTAGTGTCTTTCCCTTGTTGCGTGTACAATTTGGTGCAGCTTTACACTATCTCTACGTCGTCGGCATCAGAGGCAGGCCCGTGACTGTCTCTGTTTTTGGGCAGGTGTTTATTTACAAAACAATCGCCGAGGCCAAGTGAATGTAAATGTTATCTAAAAATATCATAGGGGTCGAATCCTTTTATGTGTTCAACATATCTGAGGTTGGAGATACTAAAATGTGCTGCGAAATCGTCAAATCTGTTGACGTTTTTCAACACGAACTCCCCTATTTTCCAAGGCATAGGAATGCACTGTTTTTTTTTCTTCCTTTGGAACAGATGGAACCAGTAGCTGTATTGACGTGCTACTTCTGCAATAAAAATTATGTCCGTAATGTGACATGGAGGGAGAGCAGGTTGTTTCGTGGAGCCAAAAATTCTTTTGACAGTGTAATTATCCAAATGTTGGATTGTTCCCTTTTTTTCCAAAAAATTAGTTGCCTGTTCATATAAGTCGGGAGCATTTTCTCCTAACAAGAAAAGTTTGAAAATAGACAGGAAGCCATTAAAAACCTCATAAAAATAGTGGGAAGCCTTGTGCTTCCACAAGGCCTGGTACCAGAACGTTACTAGGTGGAAATCACAGTTGACATTCTTGGACAGAGACAGTTGCAGAAATCGACAGGAATGTGCTATTGCAAAAACTAAATAGGATGACATATAAAATTTCTTACCCCTTTTGTAGCTTGACAATTGGAAAGATATTTCATAAGAAATTATCCTTCCCCAATCAAAAATGGCTTGTTCGTTGACTGTGAAATACAAAATGTAAAGAGCCATGCGGGAAATAGTAGCTGTGGATTCCTGTCCTATTATTCTTGTAAACAACCAGGCAATTTCGCGAAAAGGATTTTTAAATGAACTAACCTGCATGCTTGTAATATCTTCAGGAACTAGATACAGGTTTTCCAAAAAAAGGGGCAAGAGGTCCAATCCGTTATTATGCTTTGCTAGGAACTGTTTGCAATCTTCTCCTTTGAACGTCAATGTTGGCTTGGGCAATTTCAACATTTGTTGGAAGAGATGAGGTGACAAAGAAACATAAGAGCGGTCGTGTAGTGGAATAATTTTCTCTGTAATAAATTTATCGACGCACCAAGAGACCAAGTCCTTACAGTCAAAAACCTCAGGGACACAGCCTGCATGAGCAATCCTGGAGGTCCAAATTACTTGGTTCTCTACGGCAGAGGTTGAGTAATAAGAAAATGCCCTGGACCAGTGGAAGTTATAGTCATGACGACTGAAGATGTTCATTGTATCTCCACAAAACTGGTGCGGAATTGATGCCATAGGTTTATGATAAGGTTGCTTTACTGCAGATGACAGTTTAAATGAACAGTCACAGCGAATAATGTAACTTTTTGCTAAATCTTGGTTAAATGTTTATGAATGGGAAAGCTCCTCGAACCTTTCGCTAACTAATGACAATCAATATTGGTGGTGCATGATGAACTGTTAGGAGTAAAGTTTATTTATTGCATATTTAGAAATGCGAAGGTGGCGGGTATGACGAAGAGAAATTAAGGAATGGAGGTTTCTTGAACGTGTGAAGGCCACGCGATGTGAAAGGGATTTCATGATTTTGAAATGAACACTCAGAAGGGATAATATAATCTCCCCGCAAATTTTGGTTTAATGCGCATGAATACGATATTTCCTCGGCCCTTTCGCCCATCAATGACAATATATACGGTTTCTGCATGATGGCCTGCTAGAATTAAATGCCTGTAATTCCATATTTAGAAACAAGATGTGTCTATATATATAAAAAACTTTATATTTTCTTTTATTGTAGAGAAGTGCGAAGGTGACGGAGACGACGGAGAACAAGGAAAGAATGGCAAGTTCTGAAAAGCGGTTGGACGTGATTCAAAAAAGCGTTACGGGGACAGTGAGGAAGAGATCATGAAGTGGGAGTTCAGTGATCGGTTTGTATATTTGCGTAATTTTGGCAAAATGGCTAAGTATGGAATAAGGAAATTGCTAATTGCATGCATAGCAATAAGATCTTATATATAATTTCCAACTACTAATTCCAAAAGTACGTCGGCACAAAAAACAATGACTACGAATTGAATATTTCTTCAACTCGGCAAAGGGACGATTCCCTAAAGAAGTTTGAACAAATGGAAAAGTATGGAAAGAGGACAGATGGGCTTCAAAACGGGTTGACAATAGTTCCAGTAAATATGCGAGGAAGCGGTGGTTAAATTGTATTTCTCGAAAGTTTTCAGTGCAAAAAATGTGCATCACGGAAAAGGGCATGATAGGTGGACCATAATACGAAAAAGGGTAAAATTTCATGTTTCGGAATTTTTGAGCGCAAAATGTGTAAAACGGAAGAGATCATGAAAAGGGAATGATAGGTCGACCGTAATACAGAAAAGGGCATGATCTAAGAATGGTTGCAAATTTGTATATAGCAGAGCTACAAATGTTGTTTGGAGGTCCTGGAAAAGTAGAGATGCAATGTTGATGCAACCAGCAGGGTCCTGCGGTCAATTTCTATATGGTGAAACTCTGGGTGGCAGTTGTGGGACAGGAAACAATAGAGGGTCAATTTAAAGAAAGGGGAAGTGGTAGTTGGAAATGCGTGAATTGGGAAAATAGAAAGGCATAAGACATTTTTCGTAAGTGCGAATTGGTTTCAAAGAAGCCCCATTGTTGCAAAATCATGATCTACTAGTTATCAGGAAATGCATTGTTGAAGATTACATTTTATTGCAACGTGCGTGTGTAGTTATGTTCTTGATACATTATTCCATGACTGTAACATACCAACTGAAGTAGTGAACTTTGTTTTGTACTAATTAGCATTAAAACTTAATAATTGCATCTCTAGAAACAAAAAGAACGATTTTGCTAGAACATTTTACATTGGTATTAGTAAACAGAGGATCGAAGAAGTACGAGAGCACCGAAGTATGGCAATTAGAACATGCATGAAACCCAAAAAAGTGGCAGAGACGAAGAGTCCAAGGCCAAAATTTCGTAATAGCAAATCCATTTAAAAAAATAAGAAAAGTACTAAGTAATGTACATCTATGCTTAGAAATTGGATCCAGTTCTTCGGTTGAAAACATTGAAGGTATCTACGACAAGCACAGGCACGGGTTTCACAGTATGCAATATCCTTGGAGTTTTCTCCTCGATTAATCATCCTTTGCTGAAATTGATATTTTTCAGAAGCTTTGCCTGAGGAAGAAGACGAAAATGGTTGCAGGGCAAGTGGAATAGCCCTT
Source organism: Picea mariana (assembly GCA_032191745.1). Taxonomy (NCBI): domain Eukaryota; kingdom Viridiplantae; phylum Streptophyta; class Pinopsida; order Pinales; family Pinaceae; genus Picea; species Picea mariana. The sequence continues at coordinate 10,521 of JASDQU010095239.1, read as the reverse complement.
AGTTGAAACCACCTCTTCATAATCGAAAAAAATTCAGTAGTACAACTTGCACATGCAATTATAGAGGCCCAAATTAGTCCATTATGGGCAGAAGGAGATGACTAGTAGGAAAATGCGTTGCATCAATGAAAGTTTTGCACCTGATACCCGAAAATGTTAAACAATTTTTTTTTGGCTTGAAATATATCTCTGGAAGCATCAACATATGATTAATTTACAGTCAAACTCTTCCGCCCATAAAAGACTAATTTGGAACTCTGGAATTCCTACTTTGGCGGTGCAAAGTGGCTGTTGCGTTCACTGTCCGTTGTTTTTTTTAAAACTCTCCTTTTGGTGTTGTCATGATTGCGATCACTGAGCTGGGAAGGTCTGTTCGTTATGGTTCATTTCAATTTGGGCCCAGGAGTGAGAATATTTTCTGCATTGCCATCATCCATTGCCATGTCATCGTCCATCATATCCTCTTCTTCTATCTTGGAATTCATGGCATAAAGTTTTGCGTTAGGCATGACTGCAAGTGGGCAGGTTCTCTGAGCAACCAAGGTTGGCATCGAATTTTTTGGCTTGAAATATATCTCTTGGTGTACCAAGGGACCATCTTGTTTTTTGCTTGTGGCCGGAGAGAGATGAATAGTAAGAATATGCCCTAGAATAGTGGAACCTGTGGCCATTATGCCCCAATGTGTTGACTATGTGTGGAGAGAACTGTAGCCAGAAGTTATTAAGAATTTCTGATTGAGAGAGACAATGTTTCAAATGAAAATCGGGGAGGGATAATATAAGCCTCCGCAAAGTCTGGTTTAATGCGTATCAATGGAATATCTCCTCGAGCCTTTCGCTGATCAATGACAATTTCCAGGGTTCATGTGGAATGAGTTGTGACCATCAAAACTCACTAATTACACAATTAGAAAAAAGTGCGAAGGTGGCGGTGACGGCGAAAAGACATTAAGAATAAGAAATTTCTTAAAAGCACCAACCCATCGGTGAACAAAAAAAAAAATTGTGTCACCTTTGAAATGAATACTTGGAAAGGATAACATGCTTGTGCACAAATCTTAGTTTAATTCGTACTAATGACAAATCTTCTCCGAAATTCCAGACATTAATGACGATTGTAATGGTTGTTGCAGGATGGCTACTAGCATTAAAGATTAATTATTGCATATGGAAAGTGGTCAGGTGGGTTACAAAAGAAAAACGGAAGAAGATATACCCAGGAGACGTGAAGGCCCGAGGATTCTCGGCCTGGCGGACGGGTTCTCGGCCTGCCGGGCTGAAAATTGAGCCTCTATTGTTCTGTGTCCTACAAATAACACCTACACTTCCGCGAGATACAAAATGGTAGGTGGAGTTGTGGTTTGGTTGGTTAAACATGTACTTTTATAAAGTATGGACATCAGATTGTATAGAACATATCCGAATCTGTGATTCCATACTTGGGCACTTTTTGTTTCGCGCGTTTGCGGCCTGGCGGGCTGAAAATTGAGTATCTATTGTTTCGTACCCTACAAATAGCACCCACAGTTCCACGATATACAAATTGATAGCAAGAGTTGCGGAGATGAGTTTCTATATAAAGTATAGACATGAGATTTTATATAGAATATGCAGATCGCTTATTCCATATTTTGGCACTTTTTTTATCGCGGGTTCGCGGTGTAGCGGGCTGAAAAAATACTGAATATTGTTCCATGTCCTACAAATAGCACACAGATTTCTGTGATATAAAAATGGACAACACGACCTACGGGTTGCTTGGCTAAACATTGCAATTGCACTGTTATAGAATATATGCAGATTCTTCATTCCCTGTACTACAAATAACAACCACATTTTTAGCGATATACAAATTGATGGGAGGACCTACGGGTTGCTTGACTGAACATTGTATTTGTATTGTTCTAGAACATATGTGGATTCCTCATTCCATACTTGGGCACTTTTTGGATCGCGGGTTCACGGCTTGGCGGGCTGAAAATTAAGTATCTATTGTTCCATGTCCTACAAATAGCACCTACACTTCTGCAATATACAAATCTACAAGCGGCCTTCTAGACATAGTCTCTATATAAAGTATGGAATGAGATTTTATACAACATATGCGGATTCCTCATTCCATACTTACGCAGTTTTTGGATCCTGGATTCACGGCCTGGCAAGCCGAAAATAGAGTCTCTATTGTTCCGTCTCCTACAAATAGCACCCAGATTTCTGCGATATACAAATTGACGGCGGGAGTTGCGGAGATGAGTTTCTATATAAAGTATCGACATGAGAGTTTATAGAGAATATGTGGATCCATGTTTCCATATTTAGGCAGTTTTTTGATCGCGGGTTTGCAGTATGGCGGGTCGAAAAAAGAGTCTCTATTGTTCCCTGTCCTACAAATAGCACTGATTTCCACGACATACAAATTGACAGGAGTTGCCACAGGCTGCTTAGCTGAACATTGCATTTGTTTTGTTCTAGAACATATGCGCATCCCTCATTCCATACTTGGGCACTTTTTTGGATCGTGGGTTCGTGGGCGGGCGGGCTGAAAATTAAGTATCTACTGTTTCATATCCTACAAATAGCACCCACACTTCCGCGATATACAAATTGACACGCGGACCTGTGGACATAATCTGTATATAAAATATGGAATGAGATTTTACACAGCATATGCGGATCACTAATTGCATATTTGGGCCTCTATTGTTTCGCGCTATACAAATACATTGTTCTACAACATATGCGGACCTACGGGTTGCTTGGCTGAACTTTGCATTCGTATTGTTGTAGAACATATGCAGAGTCCTCATTCCATACTTGGGCACCTTTTGGATTGCGGGTTGGCGGCCTCGCGGGCTGAAAATTAAGTATTTATTGTTCTGTGTTCTACAAATAACACCTAGAATTTCGCGATATACAAATTTACACGTCGGCTTGTGGACATAGCCTCTATAAAGTATGGAATGAGATTTTATACAGCATATGTGGATTCCTGATTTCATACTTGGGCAGTTTTTGGATCGTGGGTTCGCGGCCTAGTTGGTCGAAAATAATGTCTATTGTTCTGTCCCCTACAAATAGCACCCAGATTTTCGTGACATACAAATTGACAGGAGGAGCTACGGGCTGCTTGGATGAACAATGCATTTGTATTGTTCTAGAACATATGTTGATCCCTCATTCCATAGATGGGAATTTTTTGGATCGCGGGTTCGCGGCCAGGTGGGCTAAAAATTAAGTATGCAGAACCCTCATTGCATACTCACAAGTGGACTCGGGTTGCTTCGTTGAACATTGGACTTTTATTGCCCTGTAGCGATTCCGTATCAATTTCATAATTATCGATTTTTTTCTATAAGGGGCTCTGGGGTTGGCGGGTTGGAAATTGGGCCTCTATTATTCCCCGATGTATAAACACATTGTTCTAGAACATATGCGGATCCCTCATTCCATACATGAGCACTTTTTGGATCGCGGATTCGTGACCTGGCTGGCTTAAAATTAAGTATCTATTGTTCTGTGTTCTACAAATAGCATCTTCACTTCCACGATATACAAATTGACAAGCGAAATTGTGGACATAGTCTCTATATTAACTATGGAATGAGATTTTATACAACATATGAAGATTCCTCATTCCATACTAGTGCAGTTTTTGGATCGCGGGTTGGCAACTTGACAGGTTGAAAATAGAGTCTCTATTGTTCCCTCCACTACAAATAACATCCAGACTTCCCCCATATACAAATTAACAAGAGGACTTGGGCTGGTTCACTGAACATTGCACTTTATTGTCCCGTAACAATTCCATATGTATTTCATATTTAACGATTTTTTTTTATCGGGGGTTGTGGGGCTGGCGGGCTGAAAAATGGGCCTCTTTTGTTTGGGCTCGCGGGCCGAAAATTGGGACTTTATGGACTTGAGAGCTGGTGCATTAAATTATTAAAGGATGTTAAATCGCTTATTCTTAAAAGAGTCAAGGAAATAATTTTTTATTTTTTTTTAAATTCTATAATCGCAAGCATAACAAGGACCAATTTGAATTTTAAGGGCCTGTTGTTCATATGATAGCACAATTTCATTCCGCACACTAAATATTCATTGATTTCAAATTATTCCAGGATATTAATCTGACTAACTTCATCGAATAAGCAAAAATGCGAAAACAATGACCAATTTATATTTTAAGAGCCTCTTGTTTGTATGTGAGGACAGTTGCAGTTTAGACACTATATATTCATTGATTTCAAATTATTTCAGAACAATACTTTGACCAAGTTCATCGATCGAGGAAATCTGCTAAAGCAAGTGACAGTACAGTTGCGTCACAGCGCCATAGAAATCACCAGGCAGATCTGCATCCCAGCTGGCTAAAAAAAAACAATTATACTGTTCAGTGTCCTCCAAAGAACAACTGGAGTTTCAGGGTATACAAATTGACAGACAAAGCAGATAACCAAGAATCAACCATACTTTAAACAATCCACAAGCAAGTTCCCAGAAGGTTCCATAGAGCAGAACCCATCGACCTTTGCACCAAACACTTTGATATACAAAGAAAAGACGTCACCGCATTTGTTTTCTGTTGAAACGAACTTTCATATGGATGTTGAACAAATATTACAGAGAGACATGAGGTATTTTCGTTTCCTCTCAAAGTTTCATATAAATGTTTTTTCCCCCTTTTCAGCCGATATGAAAAATTGCATTGTCCTCATTTAAGGTGAATTTGATTTGTATCTGAAGCTGTTGCAGCATGTAGACACTGCTTGCCTTTTTCTGTAGATATGTTTCATACAACAACTCTGCCAACTCAGGAAGCACATTTTGTAACAGCGGCTACCTGATCGTACAGTGCACGGTTGTGTTGCCCACGGTTCGAATAACACCACTGAGGCAATGTCCATAAATATATGGACATTTTTTACCGCATCACAGACAATCAATCTAATGCAGACCTATCGACCCTCAGGCTGAGATCCGCTCACAGGATCGTTCTTTATCCCTTGAGCCGAATCGACTCTTTTAATTCCTTGCTGGAATCTCAATTCAATCGATCCACAGGTCCTTTCAAAAGCTCCCCTGTGCAAACAACACTAAATGCGAGCTTTGCCTTTTCGTGCGACCACAACGATATGACCAAGGCCCAATTCCAAAGGCGCTCATCGCAACTCGCAACTTGCGAGTTCGTGAGTCGAGGCTCCTGACTCTTCCCTTCCAATCTCGCGATACCCGAAATCACGAAATGGGTACAGCTCTTCTTTTGTCAGCGCCTTCCGCACGTGACCATCAACTAGGCCTAATGCTAGCTCCTCTCGCTACTCGCCACTTCGCGATTTTCAACATCCAACCTTGGCACCTTCCCTTCATGAAACCTCGAGAAGCGATGTTGAATTTTCTCCTCGCGTTCTTGCTACTCGCAACTTCCCAAGTTTCAATGTTGAGCTCTCGTGCTCTTATCTCTCAAATCCCTGAGACGCGAAAAGTCAGCGGAGTGTTGACTCCTTCCAATAGGTGACGTGTGTCCGCCTGTCTATTTCTCGGGCCCACCTTGTGGTTTTTCCACGTGTCTCTTATGCCCAACTTCGACACTTCACGACTTTGCTTCCCAAAGCGCTACCTCCTTTGTATCCGGACACCCGAAGTGCCGAGATCCCGAACTCCTCACTACTCATTATCGCAACTCGCGACTTCGAGACTTTCGGGACAAAATTCTTGACTTCCTATCCGTTGATATGCCGAAATGCCAAAATTCCGACACGTCGTTAACGCGGGTCCCACAACGGAACTTCCCGCCTTTCTGGAGTTTCGGACTTCGCGAATCCTGATGCTAAGCTTTCGGCTCTTCAACCCATGAAACCCTGAAATGAGATTACATGAGTGATCCAATGGCCCCTGTTGGCTCAGATCCTATGGTTATCCTAGCTCCTTGCGATTTCGCCACTCGCAACTTGGAGCAACCAATCTTTGGGCTCTCACCTTGTGAACCTCCAAGTTCGCGAGATCCCTTGATCTCTGCCACCTGTCCTCCTCCGATGTATGGTCTTGATCTCTTCGCGACTTCGCTCGATGGATGGTCCTGATCTCTTCGCAACTTCGCTACTTGCGAAGTCAAGAGACTTCCTCCTCTGACTCCCAATGTCCGAATCCCCGATAGAGAGGATCTCGCGACACGTGTCCACTCTAAGACGAATGACTCAGATTTCCTCGGGACTTTGCTACTCACGAAGTTAAGATGCTCACCTCTGTGAGTCCCGGTGCCCGAATCTCCGAAATGGATGATTCAACGACATGCGTCCTCCCGCAGATGGACGGCTCAGATCTATTTCACCTTTTCACAACTTTTGATGTCGAGTGTCCGGACTCTCGTCCTCTGGATCCCCGAACTCCCAAATGTCGATATCCCGATACAACCCCTTCGGGACTTTCGCTTCTGCTTGTGAGGTTTAAATCTCGTGAAACTCTCGACAGATCCAATGGATGTCAGGTTTTAGCTTAAGATCTGATGGCCCAGAATCTCTTCGGCTCTTGCACTCCTCCTGCTGCTTCTTGGACAAGAAATCTTCAATGGTCCAGATCTTCTCGGCTGATCCGACGGTAGCTATTGCCCCTGTTGAGCCTTGGAGCTTTTCTTTCGAACTTGGAAGAATTTGAAATTCTCAAAGGCCTCGACCTTTGTTTCTTTTCTCTGTGAGCTTCACAACTTTGAATCCTCGCCTGTGCGTATGAACGCTACTTCTCCCGAGCTTTGCTCTCGAATCCTCAAGGGATTCTGTGAATTTTGCGCCTCTGTAGAGTCTTTGCACACAAAGTGCTACTCCTTCTGAGTTTTCCGCTACTCAGACCTCTCATGGATTTTATCCTTCTTCCTTCTCCTGCAGATGGAGGATTTGGATGCCCTCCTAGCTATCCTTCACTCAAGCAACCTCTTGCTGAGTGCTCAGGGTGTTCAGCGACCCTGCGAAGATCCTTCAGTGGACTCTTCCCCAATCACAGAAATCAACAGAGTTCCCTTCTTCTATGTGCCTATCTGCACACTGTCTCAATGCCCTCCTGGTAGAGTATCAAGGATCCTCAATGATTCTTGCTTCTATCTAAAMTCACACCAGAGTTCTTCCTCTGTGCACTCTTTGCACTGGCTCAATGCCCACCTGGCAGAGMTTTACAGAACTCCTCAAAGATTCTGTCTGCAACTGTGTTTCTCCACAGCCTTGCCTCCTGAGGTGTTCAGTAACCTCAAAGGTCTTCCTCCAAGTTAATGACTTCAGCTTCTATGCCTTGGCACGTCTTTGTCTGAATCTGCAGAGTTCAGAAGTGCATCTATGCACAGGTATTCAGATATCGCAGCACTCTGTCATGCCCTCCTGGCATGAAACCACAAAGAACCTCTCAAGCCTGAAAATCATGCAACTCTCTGCAAATGMAAACCTACAACATACATTCACAACATAAATAGAACACGCACATACATTCACACAACACAGGAAATATGCAGGAAAAATTGTTGTTTGTATTAAATGGAAAATGCCTGTTTTTACAAGGTGTCCCTGAACACGGCCTGTAACAAGGTMTCAGCTCCTTCTCTTGCACACTCACTCTCTCTTGTGCATACTCCCACTATTACAACTACACCAAAATGAGATCAAAATTGATCTTTTACAAKAGGGGCTCTTCGAGCTCTTCCCTCCAATCTACCCACCCTATTCAATAGCATTRAATGGGTTGTCTAGTCCACAAATCGGATCTAAATCTCAGCCTTACAAACATTAAAGGCCTACCTACTCTAATGCCTGCACAAAGGCACGACTCCATGGCTCAAAATCCTACAACATTAATTACATTCAAATTCAAAATTGAAGACGAGGGTTGCGCCTCTCTTCAGCCTTGAATGCATGTGCTGACGTGGAGAGATGCTCCTGCATCACAATCGTATCATCAGTTATCAAAGAAGATGCAGAGGCAACATAATGACATTTTGCACAAACAGGCTCAAAGGGGGTCGAGTACACATTGGATGCAACTAAAAGACCTTCAACCTGGGAATGCGAGCAAAGGAATTAATACATTGAACAATATAATACACAACTGCATCCCACCCTCCCTTTTAAAACAAAAAAAAATATTTAACAGTTGCGGAAATTTGTTGAAGCCTATTTCTATAAGCAAAGTGAGGATGATTTTGTAAATGTATACGCACAACAATTGTAGAGCTAGATAGCTTCTCCAGATCCTTTACTGTATCTGCTTGCAACTCTGTTACAAACGTTGACTGGGTTGTCCGAAAGATCGTTTCTCTAGCATCCTTCTTTTTTGTTATATTTTTGAACAACATAAGTGGAATCTTCCCTCTATGCAATTGTTGTTCCATTGACGAAAACAAATCTGAATACATATCGAACAATTGTAGCTGCAACATGGAACAATGAAATTTTTGTGTAACTTATTGATCTAAAAATGAAGAAGACTTGTATTCTTGAAATTATTTGCAAGATTTAATTCATGTGTTAAAATGAAAATGGATCAATTTGCAACACAAATTTTATAGAAATTACTCATCAAAGATGCATATAAACAACAACAATAAACAGTGAATATAAAACACATAACACAACAAATGATAAATGAGTTCACCCCTCTCTTGGGCTACATCTCCCGGTCCAACTTCCAATGGATCTTTTGTATTATTTGCTCAAAGTGCTCAAAAATGTTCTTTACAATGCTCAAAATGCCAAATAGACAGCTCCAATGGCTTTAGAACGTCCAAAAACCCCTAGTTGGGCTTTTTCGGCACCTCATTTGGCCAAAAATTGAAGAAGATAGGCTTCCTGGAAGTTTCCCTTCAAACTTGTTGTCTCTGGATCACCAAAATGCACCTTTTTGTTGGCTCAACCTAGCCCCCACGTGCATTTATGTGGAAAAACCTAGCATCGGGCGCAACCGCACAACCGGTACAAACTGTCGAACGGTTACGCACTGGCCCTTAATCGTCTAAGGCCCGCGGGCATGTGAAGTGACATACGACCACGCGAATATATATAAAGAGCCAAAGGCCAAACGGTTAGAAAAAGGCACGCCCGTGGTCACATCGCATACCATACGACCGACGAATCATATGAAAAGGCTATACGATAACGGTTGGAGGGCACGAATATAATATCGTTGTTATATTGTATACACACGGGACCGAGGGCCGGGGCTAAGCCCCGACCCGGTCTGCGCCCCAACATTCAATACAATTCAATTGAAATATAATGTGCGCCATATATATAATAAGGCACATATGGTGGCATGTCGATCGACGGCCCTTCCCAAGTCTCTTCCCCTGCCCAGAGGTCGCGGGGTCGAGTCCTGCTGATTGCACAAATTTTAAACCAATATATATGTGACACGTGGTGACCATTGATTGGGCCACGTGTCGCCATCCCGTTCGCTGCAAACAAGCCACATCATATTCCAACTGTCCACACAACTGCCTTCCACGTGTCATACAACCTGCCACATGTCGTACGACCTACCACATCAGCATCCATATGGACTGTACAGTCAGCATCCCTTTTTTTGCCTGTTTGTTGTTTTGAACAGAACGCGATATCTCTCGTTCCCGACGTTCGTTTGAACCCAAACAAGTTGCATTGGGATCATGACAATGAGGTCTACGCTCCCATTTGATTTGAAGCGATTCCGAGCACTTTGAGTTTTTGAGCAAAATTTGATCCCGTGGATCACACCTCCCCATTGAAAAGCTTTTGAACCTCCAAAAGACTATTTTCAGTCTATTTGAAGATGAGGGTATAGTTCCCTCACCTTTCCAACCTCAATCCACTTGGCTTTGCTTGGATTTGTACCTTTAAGACCAACTCGAAGATACTCCACATTTCCTCGTTTTGAGGTTCTCCTATCAAGGATTGTGTCTTCATGCAGTTCTGTAAGATATTCTAGGGAAAAATCATATATAGAGGGAATCTGAACATGCTCTCCTTGATCATCAATCAAAGGAGGCTCATACAATTTCAAATTCTCAACATAAACAACTGCATACATTTTCATATAAGGAGGCAAATCTAAACGGAAGGCATTGTTACCAATCTTGTCAATAATCTGAAAAGGACCATATCGAATTGGTTTCAGTTTTTTACCTTCTCCTTTAAGACTCTCCTTACTAATCTAAAGCCAAACTTCATCTCCAACTTGGAAACTGTGATCAACACGATGCTTGTCATGTCTTGTTTTGTACCTGGCTTGACTCTTTTCCAACTGCTCTTGCACCATTTGATGTATCGACTGAATTTGTTCAATGAACTTTTCTGCCCTATCAATGTCATATTGACCATCAATAGTAATATCCTTCCCAAAGATAATATCTAAAGGATATTTGGGCAAATAGCCAAAACATGCTTCAAATGGCGACGTTTGAGTTGAAGAGTGCTTAGCTCGATTGTAAGCATGTTGAATGTAGTGTAAATGTTCATCCCAAAGTTTAGGATGCTTTTTGCAATAACCACGAAGAAGATGCACCACTGT
>JASDQU010095234.1:18940-40740 GCA_032191745.1 Picea mariana | reverse complement strand
CATTTAGGCCCTCAAAATGGCCCCGGAAGTGAAAACCTGCTAAAAATAGTAAATTGCCAAAATGGCCAGAAAACTGTTTTGAGCCATTTGGAAAAGGTGGGTGGCCCCCGATATCCACCTGGATCAACCAACCATCACTCCTACATGAGAATTCTGATACAATCGAGAGCACAATTCCCGTGGCTGGAACAACCCATGATTCGTGATGTTGAAACAACATCAGCAACAACAAGAAGAAGTTGTTACTCCAGTCATAACAACAATACCTCATTCAACACTTGTAATAGCATTCTGTTGCACGAGACTAGGACATCCTATTCTGGTTTAGAAAAGTAGATCCGACTAAAGATAGGACGTAAATACACATTGTAATTTTTGATCAATTGTATCGAAATAAGAGGAAATCATCATTCGAAGGGATCCCAGTTTTATGTATTGAGAAAGCTTCAGAGAGAGGGATGGATTTCATTTCCAGATTGTAATGTGATATTTTGATATATGAATAAAAGACTGCTTTGAGTATCCTTCTCTAGCCTTCTCGTTTTAGGGGAATCTTGTGAGAAGGGAGGGCCCACCTCCTTCACAAGATTCACCCATTAGTTTCATAGTGTGTTAGTATAATTTTTGTTTATGCCTTGATTAACTTTTGTCTTGCTAAAACACTACTTTTTATGAATTCTTCTTTGCTGAAACACTACTAAACTCTGTCTTATTAAGAACTTTAGTTTATTGAATGTTACATTATTTTCGCGAAGTTCATAATCCTTTTTATTAACAATCTTGTGCGATGATTTTAAGTGTGCTAGCCAGAAACTGGGTTAAGGGTTCCTGCTCAGAAAGGAAGGGATCAGAATATCCTATTTTCTGTAGATTTCAATTACTTCTACAAGTGTGCTAGCCAGAAACTGGGTTAAGGGTTCCTGCTCAGAAAGGAAGGGATCAGAATATCCTGTTCTCTGTAGATTTCAATTACTTCTGCAAGTGTGCTAGCCAGAGACTGGGTTAAGGGTTCCTGCTCAGAAAGGAAGGGATCAGAATATCATGTTCTCTGTAGATTTCAATTACTTCTGCAAGTGTGCTAGCCAGAGACTGGGTTAAGGGTTCCTGCTCAGAAAGGGAGGGATCAGAATAACCTCTTCTCTGTATATTTCAACTACTTCTGCAAGTGTGCTAGCCAGAGACTAGGTTAAGGGTTCCTGCTCAGAAAGGAAGGGATCAGAATATCATGTTCTCTGTAGATCTCAATTATTTCTACAAGTGTGCTAATCAGAAATAGGGCTAAGGGTTCCTGCTTAGAAGGGAAGGAATTAGATGGCCCTGTTTTCTGCTAGATAGAGTTAACCTTCTCTGCATTACTATTTTCATGAAAGTGTGTTAATCAGAAACAAAGTGCTGGAGTTCTTGCTTGGGAATAAGGGTCTTGTTCTCTGGTTACAGAATAGTTATTCTTTCCTGTTGCAGTTGTCATTTTTATGTAATCTAGGATTCTTTTGATTAATCTTTAAAGATCTGCAATAGGTACGTTGCTTTCCTATAATAAAAGTCAGAACTTCAGTTCATTCAGGGCAAGTGTGATTAATATAGTTTCCTTTACTACAACTTTAAGTTGCTTTTGGAATTGAGCATATATAGTGCGTGGTTATCTTTGAAATAAACAGACTTCCCTGGGTTGACAATTTATGTATCACTTGGTTGTTTGAATTAATTGAGCAATTATAGTGACCAACATTTTGGCGTCGTTGTCGGGGAAGGTAGCTATAGATTTCAAAAGCACTTCTGATTTTTTTTAATATAAAAAGATTGCATGAAAGACCCCAAAGACACTAACCATATAGGTGGAAAGGGAAAAGGAAAAGGAGGAAGAAAGAATTACATTGACGAGATCATATCAAAGTCTGAATCTACTGCTCAACGACCAAACCTTCAGAAACAAAAGTCCAAGCCTTCATTTCAAGCAAACTTTGAAACAGGGAAAGAAGTTTGGAGTCCTAAGACAATCCAGAAACTAGTAGGAGACATTGAGGACAGAGCAAGTGTAGTAGGGGAGCAGAGAGAGGAAAACATGGATGAGTACAATGAACAATTGCATCATGAAAAATAGGTAGGTCCTGAAGGAGAGGTAAATGATGAAAACTCCTTCTCTACATTAGGATTTCCTATTGGCGATCTCCCTAGAGGAGTAGCCCCCATGAAAAACATTCCACTCTCAGCATTACCTAATTTTCATGGCTTATCTTCAGAGGATCCTGATGAATTTTTGTTTGAGTTTGATATATTATGCAGAAGTTATGATTATGTTTCTAATGCTCAAAAACTAAAGTTATTTCCAGCAACATTAAAAGGGAATGCACTAAGATGGTTTATGAGTCTTGGAGGCCATGTAATCACAACATGGGACCAATTGAAATAGAAATTCCTGAACAAATACTAGGACTACTGTCAAACGAGAGAAAACAGGTAGGAGCTATTTAAGATGATGCAGAAAGAGGACGACAATCTGGAGGACTTTGTAGAAAGGCTACAATACAATATACAAAGATCCAGTCATCCCAATGTAAGTAAGGATATTCTTAAAACTATATTATTAAAAGGAGTAAGGGATGACTCTCTGGATATGCTGAATATGCTTGGGAAAGGGAACATATCTAAGGAATCATACGACGAAATTGTTAATTTATGCAAAAGATGTTCAAGAGGAGCTTCAAGAAATAGATCAAACAGCAGGGACACCACATTTTCAAGAGTCCAAAAATCAGCCAGTGGGGGAGCAACAAGAGCCGAGATAGGTAATTTACTTGAAGGTTTTAAACTTGAAATGTTAAGCTCTTTTTCCTCACAAATTGATACCCTACAGATTAAGAAAAAGCAAGCAGAAGCAGAAGAAACCTTGTCCATCTTTTGTTCTCAATGCAGAGATAGGCACCCATGAAGAGAATGTCCACTGGACAAAAAGCCAATCTGCACTATCTATGATAAAGATCATGATACCCAAAATTGTCCATCTTTACCAGGGATCAAGGCAACATTACAACCAACGGATGAAGAAGCTGAAGCTGTCTATCTGATGACACAAAGGAGACAATGGCAACCACGGGGACAAGGTATGAATCCTAACATTCCATTTGCATCTTCTAATTGTTGGAATAATTATTCTTCTTTAAATCAAATGAGCTACCCCCCCTACAATAAAATGCAATACACTAATCAAATGAATTACCCATTCATGCAACAAACTTACCCACCCATGCAACAAACTTACCCACCCATGCAACAAAATAACCCACCCTTTGTTGATCCCTCAATGTGGACCCCTTGGCCTCCACAACAACAACAACCATATCAGAATCAATGGAATCAAAATTGGAGAGNCCTGCGCAATGTAATGATATTCATCTTAGATCTAGGAGAATAGTGGAACCTACCATAGCTGATGTTACCTCTTCTGATAAAGAGGAAACAAAAGAGCATGATGTACCTGAAAAGGTACAATCATCCTCTAACAATGCTGTTGAAACAGCAACACCACCATTTCCTGAGCATCTAGCCTTAACCAAAATGCCTGAACCACCAACTTTTAATCTTCTAGGGGAATTACAAAATTTATATGTCAAAATTCCTTTACTACAAGCACTCCGAGACATACCAATCTATACTAGGACAATGCGAGATATTTTTGTTAAAAATCATGGTAGGAAAACTAAGGATCCCCTTACAGTCCACGTTATGGGAGACTTGTCTGCACTAATGTCAGGTAAAACTCCCCCAATTAAATATGGTGATCCTGGCCACCCTACCGTTACAGTACAAGTCGGACAAACGATAATCCCTTGAGTCCTGGTAGACCTAGGTGCCGCTATCAATATCATGACTTTGGAAACCTTACAACTGCTACAATTACAAAATGAAGTCATAGATACCCCAACTATCCTAGAATTAGCTGACCGATCCACAATTAAACTAGAAGGAGTCATTGAAGACCTCAGTATCTCTGTGGAATCCTGGAATTATCCAGTTGACTTTACAGTGCTACAACCCAAAACAAAGTTGGGGGGCCACCCTCTAATTTTGGGCAGACCTTGGCTAGCCACATCAAATGCTTTTATCAGTTGTAGATCAGGTTCAATGACAATTTCAAATGGTTATGAAACTAAGCATCTTATCCTCTATCCTCATGCTACACCCCTGCTTAATAATGATAATTCTGTATGGGTAGATTTTGAGGATCAACCTACTCAACCCCTTTTGACCATGGGACAAGATTTAAGCCTGAAAGACTCTACTGAGGATGAAGTAATTAATAATTTCATTTGTGAACCCTCCTCTGTGACTCCAAAAACTCATAATCAACTAACTGCACTTTTGGAGTCTGATAATCAAGAAAACCTCAATTTAGAAAGCCCACCTCAAACATCTAATACCATCTCCTCCAAAAGCATACCAGTGGAAATTGAACCTGGCAAGACATTGAATATAAACCCTAATTTGACATATGCTGAAACACAACAGTTAATGAAGTTACTTCGGGAAAATAAAGAAGCATTCGCATGGGATTACATAGACATGAAAGGAATCTCTCCTGAATTATGTACTCATCGAATATATATTAAGGAAGATTGTCGGCCAATCTGCCAACCTCAGCGACAAATGAATCCGAATTTAAGAGAAATCCTCAAGGAAGAACTTCAAAAATTGCTCAATGCAGGGTTTATTTATCCTATATCAGACAGTGAATGGGTATCCCCATTAGTAATAGTTCCTAAGAAAAATAGGAAATGGAGAGTATGTGTGGATTACAAAGCTTTAAATAAAGCCACTCAGAAAGATCACTTTCCATTACCATTCATTGATCAAGTGTTAGATAATTTGTCAGGGAAGAAGTTTTTTTCATTTTTAGATGGTTTCAGTGGGTATAACCAGATCAAAATTGCACCTCAAGATCAGGATAAAACCACCTTCACTAGCCCTTGGGGAACCTTTGCTTATAAAGTCTTTCCATTTGGACTATGTAATGCACCAACAACCTTTCAAAGGGCAGTTTTAGGAATCTTTTCTGATATGCTTAATGACTCTATGGAAATATTTATGGATGACTTTACTCCTTATGGTGTTTCTTTTCAGGAAGCACTGGAAAACCTTGAGATAGTACTTAAACGATGCATACAATCCCAACTCTCCTTAAGTACAAAAAAATGCCATATGATGATGAGTGAAGGAATAGTGCTTGGACATTTTATCTCATCTCAAGGAATTCAGGTAGACCCATCCAAAATACAAGTCATTAAGGGTCTTCCTACTCCCAAAACCCAAACAGAGGTAAGAATATTTCTAGGACATGCTGGATACTACCGAAGATTTATTAATAATTTCTCCAAAATAGCTTCTCCCCTGTTTGTATTACTGATGAAAAATGTTGAATTCAAATGGACTAACTTTTGTCAGGAAGCATTTAATACACTTAAACATTAGTTATCTACAACTCCTATCCTTAGAGGACCTGAATGGACACTTCCCTTTCACATATCCTCCGATGCTTCAGATACTGCAATAGGAGTTGTCTTGGGACAGGAAGAAAATCACCTCCCTTATGCTATATATTTCATCAGCAAGAATATGACCCCTGCTGAACTCAATTATACAGTCACCGAAAAGGAATTCTTAGCAGTAATATATGCAATTAATAAATTTAGACATTACATTATTGGCTATTCTACTTTTTTCCATACTGATCACTCAACTATCAAATACTTAATGAACAAACCTATCACAAATGCTAGAGTCACCAGATGGCTACTATTATTGCAAGAATTTGATATTACAATTGTAGATAGACCAGGAAAAGAGAATGTAGTTGCTGATTTCCTTTCTCGATTGACACATGATGATGATACACCAGTAGATGATTCCTTTCCCGATGAATATCTATTTGCATTTTCTTCTCACTCACCTTGGTATGCAGATATTGCTAACTACTTGGTTGCAAGGAAGTTACCACAACACCTATCCTACCAAGAGAAAAAAAGTATTATTCATCAAAGTGCTCGGTATAGTTGGATAAGTGGGTACCTTTTTCATACAGGAGATGATCAAGAAATTCGAAGGTGTATTAGAGAAGATGAGGTGTATGATCTATTGAAAGCTTGTCATGATGGCCCTTGTGGAGGGCATTTTGCTGATAAGAGAAAAACACATAAAATTCTCAGGATGGGTTACTATTGGCCCTCACTCTTCAAAGATGAAAAGAAATATGTCTAGGCCTGTGATAGATGCCAAAAAGTAGGCCAACCTAATCATATAGATGAAATGCCATTAAACCCCCAGGTAGTACTTGAACCATTTGAAAGATGGGCCTTAGACTTTATAGGACCCATCAACCCTCCATCCAATCAAAAAGTTTATATAGTGGTCTGCATAGACTACATGACTAAATGGGTGGAAGCCAAGGCACTCCACAGAGCAATCGAAGAAGCAGTTATAGATTTCTTATTTAAGGACATCTTCACCAGATTTGGAATGCCAAGAGAATTAGTTACAGATGGAGGACCTCCTTTCACTTCTCATGGGTTCAAAGCCACCCTTCAGAAATATCATATTCAGCAGAGAATGACTACAACATACCACCCCCAAGCCAATGGATAGGTGGAAAGCACAAACAAAGTAATAGAAGCCATTCTCACAAAAACAGTGAAGGAAAATAGAAAGGATTGGTCCTACAGGCTCCCTGAAGCACTATGGGCCTACAGAACTACCTGGAGAAATACTACATGATTCTCTCCCTATGAATTAGTCTATGGAAAGAGTGCGATCTTTCCTGTGGAATTTGAGATAAAAACCTTAAGGACTACTTTAGCTGTCAACCTTGATTTAACCGATGCACAGACAACCAGGTTGCAACAGCTTAATGAACTGGAGGAGAAAAGACTAGATGCCATTCAGCAAACAACCATAATTCAACACCAAATACCAAAATGGCATGACAAAAATATCAAGAACAAACAGTTCCAAAAAGGTAATTGGGCCCTACTATATGATTCCCGGTTCAAAGAATTTCAAGGGAAACTACGTACAAGATGGCTTGGACCTTACGATGTAGACACTTTTTTCCCCAATGGAACAGTAAGGCTTCTCACAATCGATGAATCCAAAACTCTGTTACTTGTAAATGGTCATCGGCTTCGTCTATACCAACACCCTATTTCTAAAGAAGATTTTAAGGCCACATGCATGGAAGATGCCCATTTCCTCTTCGTAGAGGGGATTTCTACCCCTAATTGCAAATAATTCTTTTAAGATTTATTTAGTATTAGATTAGATTAGATTTTATTTACTAATAATCCCTATCAAGAAATACCATGTTACAATCAATTTTTGCAGATTCCTGATCGAATCACAGGCCACTAGGAAAGGACGATCCTACTTCAAGAAGACAAGCTACCTCCCGATGATGAAACACCACCGTTCTGCACCTTTGACTTTTCTCTATTACCAAAACACTACAGTTCGCAAATTCTTCACATTTTCTTCAACACCGTCCACAAATTGTTTCTCCCTTTCTTTTCTATTGCTGAAATACCATTGCCAGCAACTCTTCATTATTCTTTTTTTCCGATGCTGAAACACCACTATTCAACACTTTTTGCTCTCCCTACCGCCGAAACACTACAGTATGCCATTTTCTCACCACTCTTCATCGACGAAACAACACTATCCAGCAATTGTTTTTCCCCGTTTTCTTGTTGCTGAAACACCATTGTTTAGAAGTTCTTCATCGACGAAACAACACCGTCCAGTAATTGTTTTGTTCTTCTCTGTTGCTGAAACACCAGTTTTTCAACATCATCTGTCAGCAAGCTTTTATGCCCTCATATTATAGTTCGTCCTTCCAACCCTTGACACAATTCATCTATTAGATCAAAAGTCTCCACCACGATAGGACTACCACGGACAGTCATGATATTTTTTTTGCAGAATGAATCAAACGGTAAGGCGAGGTATGTAAATTTTATGTAATTCAGTTAGGCTATAGTTAATGAGAAGATTCTAAGTCATTATGACCATTCAAGTGCAATCATTACTAGCCGCACTTGATGGGAGGGGAGGACACATCAAATCCGCGATACCATCATTTCACACGAATTTACCGCCACCATCCCTATTTCACCACCCTTTCGTGCATTTGACCACCATTCTTGCATAACGTCGCTCTAAAAACCCACTCTGCACAGAAGATGATACTCAAAATCTTGACACTGTATCTTACTGAGCTGGTAGCCATGGGAGGATCTGTCATACGAAATGAGCCCGCCACTGCAACGCTATTAGAACATTATCCAGCAGCTTATCAAATCTTCCAGCAGGTAGGATGGCTCAATTACTTTCAGAGACTTCAGGGGTATAATGAACCACATGTCCTGCAATTCACCCAAAATCTTCAAGAGGACCATTATGTCGTCGAAGGGGTCCGAATATCAGTAATAGAAGAAGACATAACATAGGTCTCAGGCTTTCCTATCAACGACACTCGCATATTCAGCTGTAAACATATCATTCAGAATGCTCAGCAGAACTTCTTCCTGCCAGAAGAACGAATTGAATTGAAAGGCAGGGGTGTTCAACTCAGCTCATTTCCACCCCCATGGCCGAAAGTCACAAGGTTCATCAAACATTACCTGACCTGTGAAGGCCGATATCAGGTAGTTTATCAGCACGACTTTCTTCTGCTATCTCATTTAAGGCATAATAGATGGGTCAATATTCCTTATTATTTGCTGGCTGTTTGAAAAATATGGCACATTACTATAGAAAGGCTAAAGATCCCACCCTTTCACTCACCCACCACCGTCTTGTCCAATTGCTCATCCAAAGGGGTTTTTCTCAACAAAACCGTCCACTAAATAACCCACCCATAAACCCCCAAGCAGCTGCTGAAATTCTTGAAAATCCCCAGGAGAAGCAACTGCAAAACCCCCCAGACTCTCCCGAAGTACCCAATAGCCCGCCCACAGAACCAACCAGTCCAATCAATTCCCCCACCATACTAAATCCACCGTATACCTTACCAGATTCCTCCACTCCCGCCCTTCATATTCTTAGTGATGACTCTGAACCAGATAATTCCTCCTGCCCCATCATTGAAGAAAGACCTTCACGAAAATGAAAACAAACTCCCCTCTTTCCATCCTTCTTACGGAAAAAGTGAACAAGAGCCTCAATAAGGCCACCCTTTATTACCACTACCCTAGATCCCCCACCGATTCGAATGATACCCCGTACACCTCCAACCTCCCCAATCCTGGGATCTTTGCCTATTCCAACCACGGGCACTGAAACACAAGAACTAGATGCCCAGGATGTTGCAACATCATCTGTCTCAAATAAATTCGCTGAAACACAAGAACCAACTACCCACTAAGTGGCTGAAACACAAGAGCCAACCATAGCTGAAACACAAGAAACAGCTACGGCTGAAACACAAGAACCAGCCGCTGATATTGAAATTGAGTTACAGGAACCAGAAGCCCATACATCATCTTTTTCAAATAAAGTAGCTGAAACAAAAGAACCAGCTACCCATCCAATGGCTGAAACACAAGAACCAGCCGCTGATAATGAAATTGAATTACAGGAATCAAAGACCCAGAATGCTGCAACACTACCCTCTTCAAGCAAAGTAGCTGAAAAACCAACTACCCATTCAGTGGCTGAAACAGAAGAACCAGCCGCTGATATTGAAATTGATATACAGGAATCAGAGGTTCAGGGAGCTGCAACTTTAATTTTCCTACACCAAGAAGCTGAAACATAGGGATCAGCTCCCATTCCTGCAGATGCTCCACAATAGCCAGAAGCAACAATGGCATCTGTCTTGCAGGAAAACGAGTTTTTAAAGTCGGAACTGGAAGCATATAAGAAGGAACTAGCTAGGGCAAAGGAAGCATATGAAAAGGAACTAAATTTGTACACCTTAGCCCATATAGCAACCTTGTCAGAGGAAACTACAGAGAGCCTATGTAAAGAATACATGTGTTGCCAATGTGGGGATATTTACTATCAAGCAGGCTATAAGGTAATTCAAGTCCCAGTGCCAGGACCAGCCCCTACTCCTTCACCTTTTGCAGTCAAGGAAGAACCTGCTGCAACACAAGAACCAGCAGGCCCTCCCAAGCTCAATACTGAGCTCTGCATTGCAACAAAAGAAGCCCCTACCGTTGTCAACAAGGCTATACAGACAATGCCTATCGAGGAATTTACACCTCCCAATCTCCCCACTTTTAGGGAACAATCCACTCAAACCTTACCTCATCCCACTACTTCCAATGCTGAAACACAGACTCAGCTATGGGATGAGCAGGCAACAATACAAAAATGGAAGAAAGAGTATGCTGAAACATAGGCCAAAAACCTGCAAGTGCACAAACAAATCTGGATAAATCATACTTATTCAAATTGGGAAGCATTAGAACAGACACGCTAGGAAGCTCATGACCTTAAGAAGCAGAACAAAGAATTGAAAGGAAAATTGGCCTTGGTATTTGATTTGGTACCGAAGCTATTGGCCACAAGAAAGCCATCTTCCAACTACTCCTTATTCCTTATGGAGCGACTCACATGGTTTCAGATCAAAGCCATTATAGAAGGTAAACCCCATGTAGTACTACACCCAACAGATTTTGTCAAAAATTTTGTAGCAGCCTCTACTAGGGATCAACACCTCCTCTATGAGGCATACTTTCAT
Source organism: Picea mariana (assembly GCA_032191745.1). Lineage (NCBI taxonomy): Eukaryota > Viridiplantae > Streptophyta > Pinopsida > Pinales > Pinaceae > Picea > Picea mariana. The sequence continues at coordinate 30,008 of JASDQU010095234.1, read as the reverse complement.
AATGAGGCCATTCCCGAGAACAGGATGCTAAACATAAATCCCCTTGTTGGGGACATCCAAATTCGAGAATTCACTTCCTTTCTCTATAATCAGATTTTGTGGCAAGATGACTTTTTGGCTGCTAAGCACAATGAAGATAATCACCTCCTCTAGATAAGACCAGAACCACAGAAGGCAGCTACCTTTATTACAGAATATTATTAGTTCTTAAAACAACTAGGGGTGACTGAACATGTTCAGCAGCTACAATCAAAAGTGCTTCAGGATTGTCAGCACATCATCAGTTCCATAGAGATTCTTGCCCTCCAGGAAAATAACCTGTTTTGGCAGCAATCCATGGAGAAGAGACAAGAACACAATCCTTTTAGCCCTGCCAACCTAGAGGTAGCAATTTCCAGGATACCTAACTACATCTAGTGTGTTTGGCATTGTGCTAAAAACTGGATAGGTAACTGGTTTTATTTTCCTATCCTCTGGTTGCCAATAGAAAGGTATCAAATCAATTATAAGCTGCCTAAGAAGGTAGAAACAACAACATGGCAATGACTACAATAGGTCCAAGGGTTCAGAACGCCAACGGACAATACCTCCCACAGTTACTGCTTGAGTAACTTACATGCTCAGAGTTGGTATCCAGACTCTGATTCAGAGTGAAGTTGCCTGAGGACATGCAACACCTTGAGTTGGGGGGGATGTTAGGACCACACAATGTACCTTTTTTCCTATACTTTTTGCCACTATTATACTCTTGATTACCCATATTTAAACTCATACTATCACTTTATGTAATCATTCCAAAGGTATACAACATCCCTTCTCATAACTATACATTTAATCTGCTTTGCATAATATTTTACATCACTCTCATACTTAACCATTGATTAGAAATGTATAAGTGTTCAAACTGTAGATTAACATTTGAAGCCTGTTGCTGAAACACAGATCTGTTACACAGTCCAAGGTCGCAGATGCTAAAACACAGAGCTGCTACACAGTCCAGGTCACAGATATTGAAACATAGATTTGCTACATAGTCCAGAGTTGCAAATACTGAAACACAGAGGAAGCCGCCAGGACCGACGATGTTGAAACACAAAGGAAGCCGTTACAGTCAGAGGTCAACAAGCACCAGTCGTCGCTCCTACACGAGAATGCTGATACAATTGAGAGCGTAATTCTCATGGATGGAACAGCCCATGATTCGCGATGCTGAAATAGCATCAGCAGCAACAAGAAGAAGCTGTTACTCTAGCCATAACAACAATACCTCATTCAACACCTGTAATAGCATTTTGTTGCGTGAGACTAGGACATCCTATTCTAGTTTAGAAAATTCGATCCGACTAAAGATAGGATGCAGATACACATTGTAATTTTTGATCAATTGTATCAAAGGGGTTCCCTCTTTAAATAAGAGGAAATCATCATTCAAAGGGATCCAAGTTTTATGTATTGAGAAAGCTTCAGAGAGAGGGACATATTTCATTTCTAGATTGTAATGTGATATTTTGATAGATGAATAAAAGACTGCTTTGAGTATCCTTCTCTAGCCTTCTCGTTTCAGGGGAATCTTGTGAGAAGGGAGGGCCCACCTTCTTCACAATATTCACCCATTAGTTTCATAGTGTGTTAGTATAAATTCTGTTTATGCCTTGATTAACTTTTGTCTTGCTGAAACACTATTTTTTATGAATTCTTCTTTGCTGAAACACTACTAAACTCTGTCTTGTTAAGAACTTTAGTTTATTGAATGTTACATTATTTTAGTGAAGTTCGTAATCCTTTTTATTAACAATCTTGTGTGATGATTTTAAGTGTGCTAGCAAGAAACTGGGTTAAGGGTTCCTGCTCAGAAAGGAAGGGATCAAAATATCCTATTTTCTGTAGATTTCAATTACTTCTACAAGTGTGCTAGCCAGAAACTGGGTTAAGGGTTCCTGCTCAGAAAGGAAGGGATTAGAATATCTGGTTCTCTGTAGATTTCAATTACTTCTGCAAGTGTGCTAGCCAGAGACTGGGTTAAGGGTTCCTGCTCAGAAAGGAAGGGATCAGAATATCCTGTTCTCTGTAGATTTCNTTACTTCTGCAAGTGTGCTAGCCAGAGACTGGGTTAAGGGTTCCTGCTCAGAAAGGAAGGGATCAGAATATCCTGTTCTCTGTAGATCTTAATTATTTCTGCAAGTGTGCTAATCAGAAATAGGGCTAAGGGTTCTTGCTTAGAAGGGAAGGAATTAGATGGCCCTGTTTTCTGCTAGATAGAGTTAACCTTCTCTGCATTACTATTTTCATGAAAGTGTGTTAATCAGAAACAAGGTGCTGGAGTTCCTTATTGGGAATAAGGGTCCTTTTCTCTGGTTATAGAATAGTTATTCTTTCCTGTTGCAGTTGTCATTTTTATGTAATCCAGGATTCTTTTGATTAATATTTAAAGATCTGCAATAGGTAGGTTGCTTTCCTATAATAAAAGTCAGAAATTCAGTTCATTCAGGGCAAGTGTGATTAATATAGTTTCCTTTACTACAACTTTAAGTTGCTTTTGGAATTGAGCATATATAGTGCGTGGTTATCTTTGAAATAAATAGACTTCCCTGGGTTGAAAATTTATGTATCACTTGGTTGTTTGAATTAATTGAGCAATTATAGTGACCAACACAGGACTCAAGTGTCCACAACTTATATGGGACACAGATCTGTGATTATCACGGTTAACAGATAATTAAGCCAACAATATGCATTAGGTTATGATTATCATTCACATTGCAGATCAAACCCTTATTACAGATCAACGCAGTAGTAATCAAGATTAAGCACATGGAATCATTTAGCACATAACATCAACTCAGATCTAGAATTCATTCATATTATTAAGCACTAAGAATCAATGGATCTATCTATCATGCATCAAGAAGTGCACTGAGAAGATAAATACATAAACAACATGAACAACATTGCACAAAGCACATCAACACAGGATATACATGGTTCACCCCAGTGTGGGGCTACGTTCACCAATCTTATTCTTCTTTTTGATTAGTCTTCAAGCTTCTTACAGTCTTCTCCTCCTGTGCACAAAACCACAGAGCCAACTCTGCAAAGGATAGGAGATCTGTGCGCACCTCGCCAGATCCTCCTTCCCCATATTAGTTCAGGGTAGAAAGCCAACTCCTTAATAGCATAGAGCCTTACATACAATGTCTGTGCACAAAGCAACTTACATTCTCTTGCTCTAAGCCAACCAGATCTAGAACTTTACATATTCATGCATGAAGCCAACTTGGATAGAATTCACACTTAGCTAATTCAGACTGACTTCGCTCTAAGTCCTATCTACTTATTTATACATTACAAAAGAGGCCTAATCATGGGTAAAGCCATAATACGACATCCCTTAACCCCTTACATAAACCCTAATAAACCAAAAATCCCACAAAATAGGTGAGATCCCATGATGTCCTCTCTGCCTGGGCACTCCATCTTCGACCAGCCTGTCGAAGTCCCAAAAATGGTCAAACACTACCAATGTTTCCTCAAAACTTGGTCAAGGGCCAACATTAGCCAGATATCTAAAAGTAGAAAAATTCAGATATACAAATATAAGAAAAAAAAAATAGATCATTTGAGTTTGTTTTACTAGGCTTGGGCTCTTATGAGTCTTTTTAGATCTGTGTGAAAACAACAGTCTCAAGGTGAAATCTCAGCCACGAAGCAGATTTAGAGTATTTTTCACTTTAATCTACAACACTTAAGTGAATTCAAAATAGAAAGGTTGCATCATAAATTAAATAATGTTAAACTCAAACATACCATTCCTCTCTGTTTTGACCATGAACAAAATACAATTATCCTCTTTGCAAAGAAATCCAACCCCAACAATAATTCAACTAGTTATCAAGGGATGAAGTGTGAATGTCCTGGCTTTAATTTTTCAAACAATAAGGAGAAACTGAATTCTTATGCAGACAATAAAAAGGTCAAGGTGCCATTGACCAAACACTTTGAAATCAACCTCACAATCCTATACTTTTGAATAGATTGCAGTATTTTGTTTGTTCAATAGTTGATAAACAATTAACACACTCTCAGGGTTGGAAGGGATAACCAAAGGGTGCATTAACCTTGTATTTTTCATCTCACAAATTCAAGCTCTAAACTAACATACAACATCTAGATGGAACACTATGATACAAGCTTGAAAGAAATTCAAAGCAACCTTTCGTCAATCAGTTAGACGACAAAGTCAAAATAAGAATCAAAACTACAAGATTGCATGCCCAAGTTTAGAGAATAATTCATATGATGTTGAAGCTTCAGTTTCCAGGCATAGGGAAAAATATTTTAGCATATAATTCTAAATTTAAGACCAACTTGCAGATATTTAAATCGATATTGCTGTGAAGATACGAAAAATTCATTGAAATGTTTTGTCAAACAATTTGCAAGAAATTTAGCATCCAATCTCAGATTTAAAAAGGTTGTAACAAAGGTCTGGAATATATATCCTAGATTGGTGTATCTTGTTTTCTAGGTACCAAAAGGAATATTTCTAGCATTCAATCATGAACCTATAGTCAACATTCAACAAACAACATTGAGGATCACTGAGAAAATATGAAAACTTTCATGTAGATGTTTTGTCAAACAGTTTGCATGCAAACTGTTTACTCAATAATTATGTCCTAATAGCCCTCCAAAGATTTCAACGGTCACACCAAAAATAATCTTGTGCTGAGTTTGATCAAGAAATTTACTTAAAACCACTTATATAATAGTCTTCCATCCAAAGGATTTAACACTTACCAACAAAACTGAGTATCATAGTTAGTGACGAACACCCGTAGTATTTAACCTTATGAGGATGGAGTGTTGATTTAGATGGAACGACAAACCATATGAAGAGAACCCAGGTATTATGTCCCCAAGGGGGTGAAGTAAGAAGGAAAACTTGGTGGTTGAAGGGTAAATACTAGTACCTTATAAATTCATTAAATATTAAATGCAAGGTAGAAGGTGATCACTCAGAGAATAAACGCAAGCAAAGCAACACAACGAAGTAAGAAAAATAGTGGAGTACCGATAAACATCACTGAGAAAGATCCCAAGGATCATTGAGAATATCCCCAAAACATATATACAAAATAATTAAGCATTGCGACTTCAATTTAAAATAAAATAAACTTAACACTTCACATTTACTAGTTTAGTGAGGAATACCGTAACCGAAGGCAGCGAAGTAGGCGAAGATTCTAAAGTTGTTGTCCCACACTTACACTCCATCCAACTCCTTGGTTGCTAACCACTGAGACCTCACTGGTACCTCCCAGCCAACACTAGGGGTACTCTTGTTTCCCCCGAGCCCCCCAGCCACAAAGGGGCCACACACACAAACCAGAGAAAAACTAGCTCCCATCTCACCTCGCAAGGTCGATCTACCAATCTTATCCGAGCTGGGTATCCCAACTCCCACAAGAAAAATCAGTCAAGTCAAATACGACAACATAACCTTATGCTAGCCAAAGAGTCCTCTTTCCTCTTCTTTTCCATTTCTTTTATAGATTTCCTCTTAGTGACCTTTCCAATTGCACATTAAATTAGTTTATTAAAAATTAAATAGGAAATATTCTCCCCTGTACACTTGTCACCCAATCCCTTAGTTGCACCAAAAATTCATTTAATTAATTTAATTAAATTGCCAATTTCCCTCACCCACCTAAAAGCATTCGTAAAAACGCTCATTGTGGTCCCTTTATTACCTCAATTTCCTTTAATGAATGACACCCTTCTTAAAGTTTAGTAGAGTTCATTTTTTGAAAGTTCTCTAGACTAGATTACTTTCTATGTTCCACATTCCTTTTTCATTTATATTCCTCTTTTTATCTGAGTTTGAATTTAGCAAGTTTTTCACATAGACAACAATTGAATTTTTAGATAATTTAATCCTCCTTTAAATTATGAATTTAATTTCCCCTCTTTTCTTTTCATCATCCCCCCTTTATCAATTGTTTAATTAGTTTTTAGTCCTCTTATCCTACTTAGCCCTATGCTTCAAATTCAACTAGGCTTAGAAACATTTTTAAGGAAAGGTTATAATTTAATAAACTTTACTTATATAAAATTAATTTAAGGTTGACCATGTCAAGGTAAGATATTGTTTTCTAGGAACCTAGGTTCATTGACTCTCTTGTTTTTAAACATCGCGACGTTCCCTTCAAGACGCACTATGTTCTCCAAGGGTGCCACTCAGCTTTATTCATGTTCCAAATATGTGACGTTCCCTTCAAGATGCACTACGTGCTCCAAGGGTGCCACTCGCCTTTTGACTGATTTTGGTAGACATCGAACCCTTGGAGTCAATACTCTATCAGGTGACCTTGTGGGAGACTAAGGGCCTCTAAAGAATAAGGACCTTGCCTTATTGAGCACCCCTTAGAATTTTCATGAGCGATTGTCTCATTCTACCCTCATGACATCGCTGATCTCTTGAACTAGGTAATCATTAACCTACAGTTCAAGCCACGACGGGAGTACTAGTAGGCTGTGGCAGGGCTGCTGCCACTATAATATGCTAGATATAAATTATATGTAGAACATAAATAAAATCCTATAAATGGCAGAATAACAACAATATAACCAGAACATTCAACTCAATAGCACTGAAATGATATGAGAATAATAACAGAAATAACACTTTGAATCTGAAATCAATGGGCTTTTTCGAGGGGGAAACCTCTAGTTGAGTAGAGATCTATTACAATAATATCCAAGTTAGGGTTCTCATACCCTCGACTCCTATTTATACTAAAAAGAAGCATCTAGAGGAATATCCTTCTAGAAGTGGATGCTTCTATTAGGTCTTCTTACATCTGCCTTATTCTATTTTATTGAAAGGCCTTATTAATATTGACCTTTATTACATCCAAATATATTGTTCTACCTATGTACGGGTTAGGACCTTAACATGTCCACCCCCTTATAAACAACCTTGTCCTCAAGGCTTGAGATGAGGAAATTGTTGCAGAATGGTAGTTGGTTCCCAAGTGGCATCTGTTGGAGTTGTATCTTTCCACTGGACTAGCAATTCCTTGATGGTTCTCTGATGTAGGTGATGCTCACGCTGGTCCAAAACTACTTCTGGCTGTAGCCAAATGGATCCTTCTTCAACTAACTCTAGAAGGTTGGTTTGAATTTGGCACTTAGCTCCAATCACCTTTTTAAGCATGAAACATGAAAAATAGGATGTAGCCTCAAATGGCTGGGCAAAGCTAACTGATAGGCTACTTATCCCACACACTTGAGAACAGTATAAGGACCATAAAATTTGGGTGATAGCTTCTGACAATGGTCAGACTTGAGGGAAGTTTGCTTGTAAGGTTGCAGTTGAAGAAGCACCTGATCCCCTTCTGCAAATTGATGTTCAGAGTGACCTTGACCTGCTTGTTGCTTCATGCGATTCTGTTCCATGACCAAATTCTCTTTGAGGGTACAGAGAGTAGCCTCTCGAGCTGTAAGTGTTTGGTCAACCGCTTGGAACTTCGAGGTACTCAGTAAGTATGAGAGAACTGAAGGTGGATTTTGTCCATATACCACTTAAAAATGAGTCATGCATGTAGATGTATGGTATGAAGTGTTGTACCACCATTCAGCTAGGAGTAACCATTGAGCCCACTCATTTTTCTTTTCCAAGGCAAAACACCTCAAATATGTTTCCAAACACTTGTTGACAACTTCCGTTTGGCCATCAGTTTGGGGATGATAAGCTGTGTTGAGATGCAATTTGGTGCCTTGTATCTTGAATAGTTCTTGCCAAAAATTTCTTGTGAAAGTTGGGCCGCGATCATAAACAATAGAGTGTGGCATGCCATGAAGCTTGAAGACCTGATCCATGAAAATTTGAGCCACTATGGATGTTGTAAACGGGTGTTGAAGGGAACAAAAATGAGCATACTTGGAAAGGCGATCAACAACCACCATGATGACTGATTTATTTCCCAATTTGGGTAAGCCGGTAATAAAATCCATAGAGATGTCCTTCCAAATAGTAGGTGGAATCAGAAGCAGTTGTAGTGTGCCCAGAGATTTGACTGTTTCTCTCTTGTTGCATTGACACACATCACATTCAGTGACAAAATTACGAATGTCCTATTTCATACCATCCCAGAAAAATGAATGTTTGACTCTGTCATAGGTTTTGGTGAACCCAGAGTGCCCTGCTATGGGTGTAGCATGAAGCTCAGAAAGTACCGTGGATGTATTCTTTTATTGTTTACTTAAATACAAACAACCTTTGTATCGAAGTTCATTATGGAGCCACAATTACCCTAGGGAAGATGGAGGATTGGACTGCAATTGTTGTATAAGCTACGAACTCTTGGGATCTTATAGCCATTCCTGGTGAATGACTTGGAGCCAATCTGGTACAATGAATAAAAGAGAAAGGAGGGATCCTTCATCTTCATATTTTTAGGAAAATGCATCCGCAACCACATTGTCTTTTCCTTTCTAGTAAATGATCTCATAATCATATCCAAAGAGCTTAGTCGCCCATTTTTGTTGTTCGGGGGAGAAAATTCATTGTTACAGAAAATACTTGAGGCTTTGATGGTTTGTTTTAATTTGGAGATGTTGCCCCAATATATAAGGACGTCACAGATCAACGACATGTAGAATAGCCAACATTTCCTTTTCATATATGGATTTGCCCAGATTTATTTCCGATAGTTTCTTGCTGGTAAAGGCCAAAGGTCAACCCTCTTGCATAAGGACAACACCAATTCCTTTACCTGAGGCATCACATTCCAACACAAAGGTCTTTGTGAAATTGGGAAGGGCGAGGACTGGAGTGGTGCACATGGCCATATTCAAGGTTTGAAAATCTTGAGCAGCGGCTGGAGTCCAAGTGAAAGAGTTCTTTTTTAGGAGAGAAGTGAGGGGTGCTACAATCTTCCCATAATTCTTAAAAAACTTGTGATAATACCCTATTAAGCCCAGAAATCCATGCAATATGTCTCTACCCTGAAAAAAAATTTACCCCACACTTTCTACTGAGGAAAGTGCTCTGATACCACTTGTAATATACCAGATATAAATTGTATGCAAAACAGAAATAAAATGATAGAAATGGAAGAGTAACAACAATATAACAAGAACATTCACCACAATAGCACTTAAATGATATGAGAATAATAATAGAAATACCACTTTGAATCTGAAAGAAATGTTCACGGGCCTCTTCGAGGGGGAAACCTCAAGTTGAGCAGAGATCTATTACAATAATATCCAAGTTAGGGTTCTCATATCCTCAACTCCTATTTATACTTAAAAGAAGCATCTAGAGGAAGATCCTTCTAGAAGCGGAAGCTTCTATTAGGTCTTCTTACATCCGCCTTATTCTATTTTATTGAAAGGCCTTATTAATATTGACCTTTATTACATCCGAATATATTGTTGTACCTATGTGCGGGTTAGGACCTTAATAACCACACCTCTCCCTCGATATCTATGGTTGTCATGCATGACCCATTTAATCCAAGTGTGAATATGATTAGCAAGCTATCATCAGCTTGCATCCATCAATGAAACATGTCAGCGATCCAAAATCAACATCATAATTTACCAGTCATATGTCACATATGCAATAACAAAAATACTCAAATAATAAATATTCCACTCTTTGACTCAATCCGGAGTCCAAGGAGGTCCATCGATGCTATAAACATCCTCAATCAGTTCAGAGTCTTGCACACTCAGGAGAAACCAGCCAATATCACCCGTCGATACCAATATAATCAAATAACATATCATCATATCTAAAACATCATCGTAATCCATAAGAGAAACAATCAATCATAGAAGGATCCGGATCACTTGCACGCAAGTGTCCTTAAGGAATAAGTCCAATCAGGTGTGTGCAAGAGAAATATGTTACACATTCTTTGCTTCCTTCACTAAGGACCACTCTTTCCTTCTTTCCTCTTCTTTGACGAGTGTGAGGTCCTCATCAATAAACCATTTAGATCCCTTCAAATTCTTTATTTATCAAAAAGTTCAAGTTTTTTCCCATTCACTTTAGAGTGTGACCTTCAATACTCTTTCTCTACCTTCATGACTTTGTCATTTTCCCACCTTTTCTATTTTTTGTATAGGCCCTGCCCACCCGATGATATCTCTTGAGAATCCTATCAATGTCCTTATTCTATATTCATTATTATTTTTTTTATTCACTCCTTCGATTATAATCTTCATGAAATTGATTTGTCACTCATGTTATTCTAGGCTGAGAGATCTCACCTCACTAGGTGTACTAATATTTCTTTTCCTTGACCTTCCCTAGTTGAGTGCTTACTATCTTTTACCAAGTTTTGGTCTTTTGAGTTGTTTATTGAACTTAGTTTTCACTTCTTTGGCCCTACCTAGCAATGTCTTCATTTCCACAATCATTGTTTTTTCTTGTTTGATCTCCCCCTCCTTCAAATGTGACCCCCTTTCTTCTCAAGAGTGAAGTTATTCAAATGGTTTTATGCATTCTGTAAAGTATTGGTATTCTAGCTTACTTCTTTTGAGGTGTATTTCCAAGGTTTGAATGACATTTTGTTTTTTTTGGCCTTGTGTTACACCTCAATATATTATCTAACATTGCCCAAAATTCACAACAAGAAAGAATAACTGATATAACTAGTGTTGAAAAATGTTTTTTCTCTTATTCCAGTGTGAGTTCAAAATTTATGCATTTGTTTAGTGTTTCTCTTCTCTATATTGTATTTCAATTTTAAATATAAAATGAAATTGATGTCTAAGTATTTGTAAAATTGAACCTCTTAAAGAGTAGTATCACTATACATATTTTAGAGGATAATTTCTTTTATTAAATTAAATTATCATAATCCTGATATTTATTGCATCGAGAGACAATTTTTGCACTTTATACAACCCAATATGGGGGAAATGTGTAATTTTTTTCGTACTAAACTTGGAATTGAAAAATGAAATTTAAAAAAATATTAATAACAAAAAAAATATTTCAATGTCCACCTTAAGTAAAATCTCTCTCTCTCTCTCTCTCTCTCTGCACACA